>JAQIWH010004917.1:0-15807 GCA_034695005.1 Cryptops parisi
AAAAGACTCTGAGGCGGACGTTCGGGTGGCAGCTCGCCCAGCCAGTGGGGCTAGTTCGTTGCCATGATGATACCCCGTCATTATGGTGATGAGCTAGGCCCACAGGAATTGGGAAAGCGGGGATGGCCCGACGAAAGCTCTGACCAGGACCGGGCAGACCTGGTCAGAGCTAATGCATGAGCACTGAGAGTATTGCCAGTTTTACTTTAAGGCCCGTGGGCAGCAAGCATTGTTATGAAAAAGTAGTTGTAATATTTGAACACAATAAAATAAAAGCTTTTTGAACTCCTTCTGCTGAGCTGTGAGGACGTGGCAGCTTGGGGCTCTCGGTAAACGTAGGCAAGCAGCGGGAAGCTGGTCGTGCTGAAGGTGGTACACCCTAGTCCGACTACGCGTGCCATTCCGGTGAGGAAGGAAAGGGTCGGTTGCTGGCTATCTGCCCTGTGCTGGCGAGATAATCGGTTCCATCGAAAGATGCCCTTGGAGACATGCAGAAGAGCGGCTGCATGTCCTGACCCGGACTATCAAAGCGGCCCTGCAGCCTTTGGGATCCCGTAGTGCGAGCTGCGCGCTGTGAGAATGAGAGAGCAGCCAGCAGTGGGAAGGATTTGGCCGTGGGGAGCTCAACCAGTCCTCTTCATCCAATGAGAACAAACGTGAGCAAACCTCATCGTGAAAAGAGAGACGAACGTTCTTCAGTAGCGAGTTCTGGTAGCGGCTTGTTACTATTTTTGCGTGTTATAGGAGAACCGGGATGGTGAATCAACCAAGGCTGGTCTCTAGCTGGCTTTAAACTACAAGCAACTCACCACAAATTGAGGATGTCATGCTGAAGTAAGAAATTTTAATCCTTGCTTTCTATAAAAAATTTCAAATTGTAAGTTATATTTTTTCAGGGCAAAAAGTAGCCTACTGCACGTTTTGTACTCTTTCATGGTCCATGTACATAAATGTAGCTGACAATCGGTGTGATTGTCAACTTGTGCAGTAAAAGCGACCTGACCCAAACATTGTCTCATTCACCAAATATAAACGTGCCTACAATATTTTTAAACATCATTTGGGAAACACTGGCCTAGACAATCTTTGTACTACCAAACGTGCCCATATGGAGGTGCACTGAAGTCATACAATATTTTATGAAACTTGGATAGGATCACTATTATTTCCTTAATTAATTATGGTTATATATGTATTCTTCAAACTGCATGTGATTAAAATGCTTAGATCTCAATGTAGCGTCTGTATATTTTAATTCAATTCACCCTTCAAAACTTTATTTTGGACATTGCACTGACTATCAAAATTTTTTGGGGAGAAAATTCCACCCCCAAAAGTAAGACTGAAAAAACTGCCAAGTTCTATGGTCCCAATTTCTTAGTCAGTTTATATAAGATCCATGGGTGCCTGCAGTAAGGTGCAAGATGGTGCACCACCTTAGGTTTTGAAATTTTAAACTAAATTGGATAAAAATTATTATAAAAACTTATTTTATTTAAATAAAATAAAAATTTGCTTAATAGCCAATTTTAAAAAATAAATGTTGGTAAAATTAAATTAAAAATAAACAACTAGGATGTTTCAATGATTATGCAAGTTAAAACAAAGTATTACAACTGTACATAAGTCCGAGCTCTTCTATTATAATATTCGGTGCAATGGCCATTAACACCATCGCCCAGCAAATACAAGCTCCCGTCACAGCTTCTCTGTCTGTTGACAATTTGGCCATCTTCTGTCGTTTTTACCGCCTTTTGGTAGCAGAGCAACAGTTGCAACTCACCATTGGTCGATTGGAAAAATGGGCCTTGTCTACAGGGTTTTTGCTTTTCCTTGGAGAAAATGGTATGCATCCCCTTCTGCAGAATGCGCCGTTTGTCACCTGCTCCATCATTGACTTTAGGTGGCGCTCCCCTTGTAGTGAAGGAGGAGGTTCACTTTCTTGGCTTGATTTTCGATCAGAAGCTCAGTTGGCTCCCACATCTTCGCCAACTCAAGCTTCGTTGCCGTAAAGCACTAGTTCTCCTCCGGGTCCTTACCCATCCATCTTGGGGAGCAGATCGTACTGTGATGATGACTCTTTATCGGTCATTAGTACGGTCTCGTTTGATGTACAGTTCGATGGTGTTCTCATTAGCTCGACCATCCTATCTGTCACAACTTACAAGCATCCATCATGATGGTATCCTCATGGCATTAGGGGCATTTCGAACCAGCCCTGTGAATAGTATGTGCGTGGAGAGTGGTGAGCTTCCGTTCCACCATCTCTTGGAAGCTGCTAGACGCAGTTACGTGGCATGGGTGTACACCAACTCTGACAAACAGTTGCCTCAACGAGATGAATGGAAAAATGTAGCTAACTTCATCAAAGGATTAAATCCAGAACTCAAACCGAGGTGTTTTTACAAGATCTGGATACGATAGAAGAAGAGGATGGCGCCAGTGCCAGGAAGGCTTCCAATGGTTGATCGGGATTTTAAAAAACCCCAGTGGATAAAAGCTAAACGAGATGACAGTGGTCATAAACAAAACGTTTATGAAGACAATCGTGTGGAGGTCGATACCATGAGAAAGAAGCCTGTACCTCATCCATGAAAACAAGCGGATAGTGCAAAACTACTTTCTGATCAATGCGACATCAAAAAACTCCCAGACTACGTCATGGCTTACCGTTTCAGGAAAAATTGACGGACAGCCAATGAATAAGACGATTGTGGATTGTGCAGCTACTTGCAATGTAATGAGTTTGAAAACTCACATGCAAATGTGAGTGTGTTGGCCTCAGAAAAGAATTTTAGATCGAGCAGAATAGAATGGTTCTGCGGCACCCCCATCCAAGCACAAGGAATGACTAAACGAGTCAAAATTCAAATTAGAGATAGCTACTTAAAACAAACTTTCCGTATAGTGTAAAGAAACCAGGAATACGTTGTTATGGGTTTGTCATGGTTATGTGCAATGAAGCTATAGGTTTGTTCAAAAACAGAGCAAGTGCTTCCCTCTACCCAAGAATCAAAAAGGGTTCACAAAAAACATCCTTAAGCACGTGCAAGAATTCCAGACCAAGTAGGATATCAAAACTTTGATGCAGTATGTATACAGATGCCGATAACGTATCGCAGAGCGTTAAAGCATCATGAGATGTTTCCCAGATGGGTAACCTTCATAGTTGCCTCTAACGCAAACTATGGAACATATTATTCCTTTGGACCCAAGTGTAAAGGTGAAGGCGGGACCAATATATCGTTTAAATTCTAAAGAATTAGAAGAACTTCGAATCTAAATAGATGGATTACTGAAGAAAGGATTTATTCAACCCAGCCACAGTCCGTATGCTGCCCCAACATAGTTTGTCAATAAAAATAAAGGGGACATGTGGATTATAGAGAACTCAAGTACCTGTATGTACAAGGATAATCGTGCCCACCTGCACAAAAAACAGTAAAATTCAAAGGAAGTTTTCCCTCGGATAAGTAGTGTATACTTAAGCAATCCTAAGTCATCGATCAGACTTCCGAAAGAGATTGTTAGTTTTTTAATTAGTTTTGATTATAATTATTAGCTGAATAATTAAGTAGTGAGTAGAATAATCACTAGGGGTGTGGAGATGTATTTTGGGTGTTATGCAGCGCTTGTAACAGAAGAGAGAAAGAAAAAAGCAATGGCGCATTTGTAGTGTTCAGATGGAATGCGGCTAGCTCGTCACAACTAAGTTTGGAGAATTGAGCATTGCATCTAGTTTGGGACTAAATGGTTGTGCTGGTACTGACAAGCAAACAACCCTTTGGAGATACAGTAAAACTTTTGTCAACCAAGCCAAGAGAGTACCCACCAATGGTCGGCACCTTGTTGTGGTGAGGGGGCTTGCATGCCTCTGTTCATGAGCTATGTCAGTTAGAAAGTTTTCCTCCTGTCAGGGTTACCCAAGCTAGATAGTTCAACGCTGGAGGCCATACTAAGATCGACTGGGATAGGCAATACCAACTATTGTAGTTAAAAACCGTCTCTTGTTCTCCTGGCGTTTAACACTGCAGTTTCACAGTAGTGGAGGGGAACGGTAGGAGAGGCGTGGAAGTGCCTGTTTTGGAGGATGTAGTCAATGGAATCCTTGTAACTCAGATGCGGAATCAAAGCATGGTGACATGCTCCCTCAGAGGCCAAAAGTCCTATAGTATAAAAAGAGGAAGAGCTAGTTCCATGTTACTAAAGCTCAGGGCCTTCCCTGCTTCTGACAGAACTGCACAGATTTTGACCACTTGAAACTGATCAGAAGCTTGATTTTCTGGAGTCTGTTATGTTTATGTGCCTAAAGTAAGGGGCCTCCCAATCGAGGCGAGGTCTTTACCTCCTTTCACTTTACACTTAACACTTACTATAGCCACGACTAATGATTTCCCCCTGCGATCGAGCTGTTTTCCTGCTATGAGATCCAAGTCCTCTCCCCGGTGACTGGATCAGAGCCACCCAGGAAATCCTGCGCCAATCCTTGCCCAGTTCCCCTTAACGACTATACTCGTTTTTTTGTAATGTCTCGGCTCACTGATACTTTTACCCTGTCTCCATCCATCTCTCTCTGCTCATGCACCTTGGCAAAGTTGACGACGTTTCTGAGTTGCGCAACTCCAGCCGTCTCATCAAAACTCTCAATGCTAAACAAGCTCTTATCCTGTCATCTCTTCGATATTTTGCCAACTTCCCATTCAGTGTCAATTCATAAATCCCTTAAGTCCTGTAAAAAAGTTGTGTATTGCAAAGACATATTATGTTGTTCTGACAAGAAACTTTTAGTCAATCTCGAGTCCCAACGTGTTTTTGACCTCCACCATCTGACTAGAAAGCAAGGTGACACCTGCATTGCAACGGGTGGTTTTGACTTTACCTTTTCTTCCCCAACTCTTTCGCAGTCAGTAAAAGTAGAATAAATTAACCTTCCCATTTGTCCATGCTACTCTTATGCCTAATCCTCTTCGGCGTTTTACTTGTCAATGATACGGTCATGATCCTTCCCGCTGCCCTTGTAGCCTTTCTCCCTTCTCCGCTCCACCAGCACTGCGCTGACTTCCCGCATCGTAACCAAGCGTGCTCCGGACACGAGCACTGATTTGAGCACTGACAACCTCGATTGTTCTGGCATGGAAGGCAATCTGTCCACTGTTTTCCAGTATGCTTCCCAATCCCGTGTGACGCCCCAGCTAAAAAAAAAGATAAGCTATATCCATGTTTTTGGGGTCTGATCCTGCTTCCCTTCCACTATCCCATTTCTCTCCTCCAGTGTAACTGCAATGATCTCTGCACTCATGTTCCTGAACTTTGTACCCTTTTTTCTATCATCAATCCCTTTTGTGTTTGCCTTCAGGAAACTAATATCCATTCTGAAGATTCCTTCCGCCTGCCTGGCTACCAACTCTTTCATCAAGACATCCTTTCTACTCTTTCCCGTGGCGGTGTTCTGATGGCAGTCCACCAAAAACTTGCTGCGGCCTGTTCCCCTCTCCACCCAGCTGCAAGATTTTGCAGTCACCAGCTACCTTCCATGGCAGGTCACACTGTGCTTCTTGTATCTCCCTCTTGACCATTATCCCCTTTGCCGCTAACTTCACCACCTCCTCAACAAACTGCCGATTTTATTTATCATCCTTGGTGACTTTAACGCCCATCATACCATCTGAAGCTCTGCCTGTAATTCGTCCGCGGCACTGTGGTCAAAAATCTGGTGTCGAACCTCACTCTCCATATCTTGAACGATGACTGTCACTCATCTCTCCACTGCTTATCACACTTGGAGTACTATCGATCTTTCCACTGCTTATCACACTTGGAGTACTATCGATCTCACCATCTGCAGCCCCGCTATCGTTCTCCTTGTTTTCTGGTCTGTTCACCAAGACCTATGTGGCAGCGACCACCATCTCATCCTAACCCACCTTCACCATGGCGGTATTTTCCCCCTGTCTCCCCAGCACTATATCCTTCGAAAGGCTGACTGGGGCTTGTTCACGAAACTCGATGAGAGGGCTGACCCCTCCCTCTCTGTTCTTCCTGACGATATTTATCACCCTCATCACCAGTTCCATCCACTCTGCTGCCCATTCTTCCATCCTCCTTTCCTCTGGTTCTTCTGTTCGCCGTTCTGTGCTGTGGTATACTGAAAAAAATTGCTACAACAATCCGAGACAGTAAAGTAGCCCTACTCTATTTCAAACGCCATTCGTCCCCGGTTAATTTTATTATTTGTTAACGCCTCAGAGCACGAGCCCACCGTCTTGTTCTATTAGCCAAACGAGATTCCAGGAGAACGTACATTTTTTCTCTCACCAGCAGTACACCGCTGGCTCGTGTTTACGATCGAGTTTGTCAGGTTCCAGGAAAGAGGTTCCCCTCCTTCTCCCTCGTCCTTGAACAGTGGAGCCTCTATTCTCACGGAGCCGATGGCTGTAGCTACCCCCTTAGCTTGCCACATTGCAGATGTCAGCAGTAACTGCCATCATGATCCAAGGTTTATAACAAGCAAACACCTTGCTGAAAGGCTTCCTTTGTCCTTCGCCTCCATATGCCCCAAACCCTGATACCCTTCTTTTCATCTTTAAAAACTTCTCTCTGCATTACACGCTACTCGTAACAGAGCTCCGAAACCTGACCACATTCATGTCGAGATGATCAAGCACTTGCCAAACCACTCCACACGCTCCTTCTTGACTCTTTCTATCACCATGTGGTGTACTGGGTTCATCCTGTCGGCCTGGCAAGAGGCGACTGTTATCCCAATTCTGAAACCGGGTAAAGATCATACCACCGCCTCGAGTTATCGCCCAATTGCTCTGACCCAGTGTGTTTGTGAAGTTTTCGAGCGCATGATGAACAAATGTCTTAAATGGTGGCTAGAACAGCAGTCCTTCTTTACCCCATTCAGTGCGGCTTCCATCATGGCCGTTCCACCATTGACCACCGAGTTTCATTCGAGTCGTGCCTCCAAGACGCCTTCCTCCTCCAGCAACATGTGGCGTGAGTGTTCTTCAACTTGAAGAAAGCTTATGACACGATTTGGCGCCACGGCATTTTACGTGCTCTTCATGAAATTGGACTACATAGCCGTCTGCCTTGCTGTCTCTAGTCGTTCCTTTCCATCCGTTTGTTCTGGGTTCGGGTTGAATCGGCTCTATCTTCTTGGTTCCTTCAGGAAAACAAGGTTCCCCTAGGCAGTGTCCTGAGCACTACCCTATTTATTATTGCCATGAATTCTCTTGCCCAGCAGGTCCCCCCTCGGTTACTGCGTCACATTTCGTTGATGATCTTGCCATCTATTTCCGCTCATGCCACCTTGCAGTGGCAGGACGTCAGCTTCAGCTGAACATCTCTCCTTTTGAGTCTCTCGCTCACGTTTCCACTTCTCACCAACAAAGAACTTGTGCGTTTACTTTTGCCGTAAACGTGATATACACCCTGACTCGACCTTCTTTTTTGGAGGTGGAGGTGCACCCATTGCGATTGAGTCTGAGATTCGCTTTCTTGGCCTGAGCTGTCTTCGCCATTTTCACTACCTTTTGTCACGCTGTCATAAAGCACTTGACCTGCTCCATATCCTTAGTCACTCCATATGAGGAGGGGGGGCTGACCGTCAAATCCTGCTCTCTCAGGATTCTGCTCTCTCACAGGTCTCTCGTTCACTCCCAATTAACTTACGCTTCTGTCGTCTTTACTTCTACACGGAAATCCCACCTCCTCCGCCTTCGCAGTGTTCACCATGCTGACATTCATCTAGTGCTTGGAACCTTTTGCTAACCCTGCTTATCCTTTCGTTTTCCACCAGCATTTTCCTCAACAAAACGCTCCTTGTCCTGGTGTCACTCGTTCCCTCCGGATACATGCTGTTGAGCATTTCCAACCTGCTCTCTGGCCCCCCGTCTTCATTGGCCCCACTCCTTCCTCGTTCCCCTGGGAGTTCCCAGAGATCACACACCTTACCGATCTCCTGCTTTCCAAAGTCTACCACACAAGCAACCCGCTGAGTATATCGGTTGGTTTCACAACCTTCTTCGCACTCAGGATGCTTACGTTCCAATTTACACCGATGGTTCTACTCAAGGCAACCTTGTCAGCTTCGGCTGCACCTTGTGCTGGTAGACCTTCAGCGGTCATCTTCCTACCCAGTTTAGCATCTTTGCTTTGCACATGCACAGATGAATCTCACTTCCTTATCTGTTCAAATTTTTTTAGTAGACTCCAGGCCCTTTTTGACTTCTATTCTACTGACCTTTTGGTCTCTCTCATCCATTGCCTTCTTTACCTTCACTTTCTTCATTGATCACTCTATTTTATTTTTTGGCCTGCCTGGCCATGTTGGTATCAAAGAAATGATCAAGCCAATGCTGCCACAAAACTTGGACTGACTGGCCATTTTATCACCTATCAGGTTCCCCCTAGTGACACCCTGTCTTGGGCAAGCATGTCTGCTTTACTTGGAACCAGGAGTGGACGGCCACCACTAACAACAAGCTTCGTGCAGTTAAAGTATCCACCATCTCCCGATCCATTCCTGTTTCAACACCTCAGAGTTAGTTATTTAGGTTTTAGAGGCGCACCAACTACCAAAAGGCTTGTTATATGGCGCCCACTGAAACACAGAAATCACAAAACACTATAAGTTGGTCAAGACCCGACAGCTTCAAAAACCTATACACACGATGGATGGTACGAACGTGGTTCCCTAGCACCTCCGGAAGCGTGGGAGGGAGGAGGCAGCGCCTGCGAAGGGGTTCGTAAAGTGGACATTCTACCAGGACATGATGAACTGAGACCTGGGTATTACAGGCAGGACACTAATCAAATTCCACAGACTTAAAGAAATTACTAGATTCATCAATATTACTGAGCACCTTTTACATAAAAATGCAATATATTTCAATTCAACCGACCCGCTTCTCGCTGCTTACCACGACCACTTAAAGTCTGATGACTTGTAAAGAGAGAGACGCCTACGACTACAGAACAACAGCCAGGAAACACAATGTTAACAGCTCGAAAGACAGTCCAAAAAAGCCCTGTTTATTTTCAAGATCTTAACCACAACAACTTCCCAACAATGATCACAATGATGATCAGGTTGCATGCGCTTCCATTGCATGATACTGTACAAGTATAAAACTCCTCCCACAAACTATTACTGTTGTTTTAAAGCGTGCTCACTACATGATCTATACCTTATTAAAAACCATATCGAATTTTAAGAACGCTATGCAATTAATGGCACGTAATACTCACTATCGAATCGACAACAATTTCCAAATGGAGTAATCTCTGCTGAAAATGAAACCAGCCCTGGTCGAGATTTCTAACAATTTTAAAATAAAAATGAAACTTGAGATTACTAAATAAGAGGACGCAATTCAGCATGTTTTATCTATAAACTAAGCTTATTTTCTTAGTGACAAAAATCACTAATTTTGAGAATAAACCGTTTCATAAAAAAAAAGTTTCACCAACTTACATGATAAATGCTTGCACTCACGACGTTAGGAATTGTATTCGTTAGGTTCCATATTTCAGCGGTAGATAACTTTTTACCAGCTTTAATAAGGCGCATTATTTTGTTCGGGGTGAAGACATCACCTGGTCCTATTAAGTCAACTATCTCTTTGGTTTCGCTCGAGCACAGTGTCAAAGACGGATAGGCTATTGCATTTCGATCAACAAAAGTCACCAATGTCTTGACAGGGGAAGCTGCATATTCTCGGATGCTGTTTATGATTTGGACCACACACAATAGGTTACACACGAGAAACACAAATCCTAAAGCCAACCTAATTTTGCTACTTGTTTCAAACACAACATCCTTCAAACCAGGAATGACATTTAGACCATTTATGAGTGTTTTCTGTCGATTCCTTTCTTCTTTCACCAACCGCTTAATTCTTCTAGCCAAATAATCTACCATGTTTTAAAATAAAATAATTTCTAGACTTCAATTTATATGACTTCAACTACAAGCTCTCGCAACATGTAGGCAAAAGCAACAAGACGTTCGTGGAAACGAATGATAAAACCCAATAAATGTTAACATTACATAACAGAAAATCACTATAGTTACCGTGGTATGCAAACCATGATTGCATTACTTACAGATGCACTACGTTTATGTACCGTAATGTGTTTATTTGCATTTGGCTAATGCATTATATGAAAATGAAATTAGCTAAGCAAACATTTTAAATTTCTTATTTGAATTGGACAAGCTAATGCAATCACGTTTTTTTAGACTGTATAAGATAAATGAAATGCACAGTGAATAAAATGCTGTTTTATTTGATCAAGACCGAAAATGATTCAATAAATTATCATTTCGTAAAAAAAATACTACTCGTGCCATTTGAAGTGGTTAGTTTCATGTCATCACAAGGTTCATGATTATTTTTTTTTAACTTTAGAAATATATTGATGTCGCCTAAATGCATTAATATTGTTGCATTTTAGGCGATATTGATGCAAACTCACCCTGTATTAAATTGTAAAAAACTTATACAAAATCAAAATTTTCGACGTCGTTTGTATAAAGAGAGTATTACACGTCAAACCTTTTTAAATCAATTCCATCGATTTCAACTATTTTTCTGACGTCATACACAAATCCGGGTGCGTTTCAGTCTTTTTGTATGAGTTTCGTTGTTTGACCAAAAGCACGAAGACGCGCCCTAACGTGTGTATGACATCAGAAAAAGTTGGAATCGATGGAATTTATTAATTGGATAAGTTTGACGTGTGACATGGACTTCAGTTCAGAAAATTTCAATTTGTTATTCCCAATAATGTCATCAAACAAAAAACAAGAACAAATTGCACAAATTCGGGACAAATCGACGTCCAGGATAAATAAATTCGGACAGTGGGTCAAAATGTGGGACAGATTGATATTTCGAATTAGCCGATCTAGCTGATTAGCAGATATAATCAAAATAAAGTCAGGACGGTGGGTTAAATTTCAGGATTATCCCGAAAAAATTAGGACGTCTGGTCACCTTAATTAAATTGATTGAGGCTCAAAAAAGTGTTTTATTTTCATAAAATAATTCATACAAGTGATAAAATGATTCACAGTTTGAGTTATCTTAACGTGTAAAAATTAAAAATGCATCCAAATTATGGAAAGCGGCAACCAAACAGCGAATCTCTTAAAATGTCACCATAATTTCCACAAACTGGAAATGTCAATATTTGAATAGTGAATTAACTTTTTTCTTTTAGTATAAGGTGGAGCAAAAATTTAAGACGATTTAAACAACCCCCACATGTCAGTATGTGGCGCGCCAAAACACACACGGTTTGTACAGAAAGGTTGGAAAGAAATAATTCTTTACTTTTCATGAAATAATTTCTATTCTGCAATCTGTAATGCAGGATAATTTTTTTTAAGCTCGACACTGGATTTCGGAAAAAATAGCACGTTTCCAACACTGCAACCACATTGAATCGGGTCAAAGAGTTTAAGACTTGTCAATAAGAAGCTTATTGACAACAAATACAGTAGTCCTAAACGATGATTTTAGTACGTGTTGGAATTCGTCTTACCATTTTGGTGTCACCCACCTTGCCCATTAATGACACCACTGCTCATAGCTACAACTGCGTGCAAGCAAGTTAATACAGTATATACATGTAATGATTGAAGAGGCGTTTACACGGTGTAGTTACTGTCATGACAGCGACTATCGCCACAGCTATCTTCGTTTAAATGATGTGTAATATCAACTTTAATATTTAATTAAGTGTACCCGTTCGCTTCGCTCGCTGCATAATATATAGAGAGAGAAGCAACAACCGGAAACTGCTTTTTCACGAGCTTTGTGCGTGAAATTATAATGGTAAGTCCTGCAGTGCAACATAATATAGGGAGAGATTTTGAATGTGTTCTACAAGTAAAAAATATTCCAATACTATTTTGGATATTACAGTATATAAAGCCTCGTTTACACAAAGATTGATGTCGCTGACATAAAACACAACAAATCACAGAAATTATGGTACAAAAATATAGAAATGCAGTGGAATAAAGAATACACGAGCAACAAAATAAAAATCAGAAAAACAATAATATTAAAACAAACATACAAATAAAATCTAACTAAAAATCTCAATACATATCACCATACAATTTAATTTGTGTTTTTTAAGTTGTTTCTTAAAATGATGACAAGAAATCATGCAATCACTATGGAGGCATGTAAAAGCAACTTTCCTAATCTGATAAGAAAGATCATTCCAGACTTTTAATATATTAAGAGGAAACGAAAACTACAACGTCTAGGAATTGCAGTATTAACAATAAACTTAAACCTTTTATACTGTCGAGTGTCTGGAGATGTTAAGACATAAGAAGTTAAGAAGTGAAGAGTGTGAGAGGGGACCCTACAACCTCTAGCCACCTCAAGAAGCTTGTAAACAAAGCAAAGTTGGGGGATGGTCATGATGTCTCGCACTCTCAAAAACGACGAAATAGATCTGTAAAGTCCAAGTTTAAAAATCGTACGTATAATTCGATTGTAAGAAACAGTCTCCCCTTCTACTCCCAAATGCGTGTACAGTGGTGCACTAGAACTAGAGTACACAGTGTAAGATTTCCAATCGTAAGAATTCCAATGTGTTATGAACAAGTATTTTAATACAGTACAGTATTTGTAAATGAGTTGTGAATTAACCAAATCAGTGTCAAAAATAAGCAATACAGAAATTACCGCCTGACTGCAATTTTTCTGACTAATGCAAACAGCATCATTACAGAAATACCCAGCATCATACCTAACGTTCCTCCCAAATCGGAAAGAAATTTTGTTGCACTATCATTCCAGATTTCTTTGTATTCTTCCACTTGATTCACGACGAAGGCAACTGATAACATGAATAAACTCGGAAATGCAAATTCATCGTAGACATTTAAAAAAAAGATTAAATATTCTTGACAAGAAACCAAGCACCCACAACCAGCCTTCTCTGTGATGAAGAGGTAAACTTTTTTAAATGTCCTCTTCGCTTCTAATGCTTCGACAGCAGTATTGCACACAGGAATCGACGAAAGGATCGGCATAAAAGGTAACCTGAAAATAACCAATTATCAAATAATCAAATAATTATCACGAATAAGCAGCACCGACTTTTTGGAAAACCATATGGATACCCACGTGATTGATTAACAAAATCGAACTTAAAATCCTGCACCCTGAATGACGGAAATGTTTCATTTGTGCACCTACTGTAGTCAGTAAGATAAGTAGATTGGTATTTTTTCTTACCTGTTTTTTGTGGCGATGTAATCGAATGTTCCGTTTATAAAATATCTTAACCTAAGTATCTATTCTATAAAACAGCACGACTTTTCTCCTCCTCCTCCTCCTCCTACTCCTACTACTACTACTAGTTATATCCTCACCAGTTATAGCCATTGGACAAGAAACATCACGTGGTTCTCTCCTTTGCACCAGGGCATAAAGAAAGAATTCCACGACCTTTTATGAACGTTTCAAGAATCTTCTAGAAACTTCCACTGTGTGGCAGTGTCACTGTGTTTTTACCAGCGCCACCTCACCATGTGTGAAAACGCCAAAAATCATACTAAAAAAATACTCTAACTGTATGCTTAATCTTAATATTAATCTTAACTTATATTGCGAAGCGATATAAGTTAAATGAATAAATAACTTTCCTGTCATTTTTGACGGGATATTTACTAGTACTGTAATATCACCCAATTTATTTTATTCAGTAGTGTTTCTAAGGGGATGCATACCCCACCGGGTGACATCAATATGACTGTCCATAAAATGTTGCGCAGTTTACCTGGTACCAAACATCCACAAAATCTTTGCAGCAGTGCTCAACAGCTTTGATGTATCACTGACGTCGTAAAGATAGTGACATTCAATACATCACCTTGGGTCATTGCCGAAGGTATAGAAGCTTCTTTTGTTTGTTTTGGTGCAGCCTACCACCTTAAAAAGTTTTGCCAGATATTACCGAATCACCTTGTATAGTTGCTAATTACAACAGGCTTCACTCTGCCTTGTGAGTTAGCTCATGCATGGGATCTAAGTTCAGTATAATAAATGACAAAATATTTCCACTGTTAATTCTGAACACAGAATCATGTGTACAGGACCGTTTTAAGTATATAGGGGCCTAGCTAGGCCCCATCAATGGCTAGGGCCTAGCTCCACCCAAATGACAGTCAATAGCATTCATGCTTGGACATCATTAAACTTTTTCAAAGAATAAACTGTTAATAAGTATGACTGCTTCCTCCTTCAATGCTTTAATTATGACATATTATACTGAAGTATATAGTATATTATACTTTAGTATAATATGTCATGCTTTAACAAACTTTCTTCACCAAACTCAGTAGTTTAATGATTGTATGTAAATAAAATAAATTAATTTAAGACATTTTGTATGAATTCACAAATTTAGGTAATGTTAATAAAACTGTAGTTGTACATTGGTAATTACGATAACGATTTAAATTTTCATTCTGCTAATGCTATGAGGATTTGTAAGTGAAAATTTGATTTTTACATTTTTGGGGCCTTTTTTACACTTCTTAGGGACCAGGTCTTCCATAACTCATAAGAAAGTACTACTGTAATCATATCGTCTACATATGATTTATTTTAACACTGACTTTAAAACACAGCAAAAGTTGTCTTATAAAAATGTGCACGAAAAAATAATTGGAATTTGGTGAAAAAGCAAGGTCAAAATCTGCCAATAAAATGTTGAAAAAAAGTTCTTAGAAAAGTAAACAAATATTTTTTATTAAAATTTATTTGCTGATAAAAATAAGTTTTATTCATGATATCAAAAGCAAGTATATACTCTGGGCCTTCAGACTACACTGGGAAAGTATCGATACTTGCAGAAGAATCGATATCAAAGCTTTTTACGTTAGCTACCCTAGCTAACGTGAACTTCAATGCCTCGCAGTGACTGCATTGGCATAGTTACGCCACTGGGTACTGATAAACTGTGACACGCTTACACATGTAGGAAACAAAATAGAAAAATCATGTCGATGTCTAACACATCTGCAAATGTGGACATATTGAACATTTATGAGGTATCCACAAAAACTTGGAGAGTATATCTTTCATTCAGTGTTCAGTGTAATACAATAAAAGAGTAGTTACGAAGTAGTGAATTTTTGTAATGTGTCACGGAATTATGACTGACCCTGTATACTTTGTACATGTTGGAAGCTACCATTCAGGTGATATCTTACAACATTCACACGTGGGCAATTTAACCTGGTTCCAAACATCCTCAAAATCGTTGAAGCAGTGCTGCAACAGCTTTGATGTAAATGTATCTAAACATCTAATGTATATAATGTTAAGCATTTCATTCAGATTAAAGTTTATATTTAAGCTGGCATAATGTTTCAAATCGTCATACCAGCAGTTTAATTCTGCTTCCAGTTTTTCCTTAAGGCATTTCTGTCTACATTTTTCAGATTCTTCAGGATCAGTACATGGGCTTTTGGACGTGGAAATTTTATGCAACTAGAAATATTAAAAAAAAAATACAATCAGACGAACAGAACGGTCCTTTAAATTAGCAGAACTCAAAACACGCGACAAGGATTTCTCTTCATGCCTGTTTATAACCAATTTTTAACCACCGTTTTTACTAGTCCGACTCACAACATCGTCACAACCGAGAAATACTCATTACCATTTATGATCTAATCTATGAGGTAGGTACTTGGGGTTTAACGAGGGCACCGACTGGCTTTTACAGCTATGTCATTTGGCCCTCAAACTTTATTTA
>JAQIWH010004918.1:0-15805 GCA_034695005.1 Cryptops parisi
ATATATATATATACATACACACACATACGCGTACACACAAACAACACACTAAACTGTATGTTTGTGTATATGTGTGTCGTGTTCGTGTGTGTGTGACAAAGTAAAAGAAAAAATAAACCTTCTTGACCCTCGAGTCACTTGGCCCCCAAAGTGTCGCTAGCTTTAGGTGTGGGTGGGTGTGCGCAATGTGTGTGTGGGTTAGTATCACGAAGAGCAGTGTGTGTTTGTGTGCGTCTGCATGTACTGTATGTATGTATGTGTGTGTGGGTGTGTGTGTGGGCGTCGGCTTGCGAGCGAGTTTGGGCTTCGGCGCACGCGCACGTGGTTCTTTATGCCCCTCATTTTCCGGCGCGCCCGAAAGTGCCCGGCGAGATTGCACAAATAACGACCAGTAATATTTCACACGCTGCTTTCACAAGCCATCTCTTTTATGAAGTTCCGTTGGAAACAAATTTGCATGTTGCGGCGCGCGGGCGCGTGTAATTTCCCGGAATGACGTCTGTGGGAGCGAGCGCCCGGGTTTCCAAATGACTCCGCTTCCCATCAAAAGCGGCCCCGCATTTGCATGCTCATCGGGACTGCTTTGACTCGCAAATACCACCCTTACACACACACACACACACACACCCCTTCTCTTCAAACTACACCCCTTCCCCCCAACAATCCCCCACCCCTTTCTTATTCTCCCTCCCTCACGTCGCTTGATTACCGTCTCAGAGTGTGACGGATGCTCGCCAACCAGCCAGCCAAACACACACACACAGGCCACACTACTACTACTACTACTACTACTACTACTACTACTACTACTACTACTACTAGTGGTTTCCTCTTTTTTTGCCAGAAACCTAAAAAATGCTTATACTGTATTACACCACGCGCAAAACTGAATCTACCGTAGTAGGACCCATTTATTGTATTTTTTTATATCCCCACACAGTTTGAAAAATACAAAACAACCAAAAAACGTATAAGACTGTACAATCTCGGACCACCTGATGGCATATATTTCTTTTGCCTCGATTCTACCCCTAAATATTTGTTATTCAAATACTAAATCTATAGAGTGTGCACCAAATACTACTAATATTGAACCAATATTGATTTATATTATAAGCCACAATGTCACAACAACGTCTATTGAAAAACCAAGTAAACATGATTCATGAAACAATATTATCTATATTATATCTATATTACAAGTATATTATATTATATTATATTATATTATATTATATTATATTATATTATATTATATTATATTATATTATATCAATCATAAAGCTTCGGTAGCATATCTTAAGATGTACATGAATTATTAATTCTATTCGAATTCAATTACATTTGATACCGTCGTTTGAATGTCTAAGCAAATTAATTTCAGTCCACATCTCTCATTAGCTCCAATGTCACACACCTATGACAAGGTTGTACACCTATAGTAAATTCTGTAAATTACAAGTGTTTACAAATCAGAATTGTATTATTATTATTATTATTATCTGTTGTAATGAATGTACAACCATCATAACGCTTCATCTACACGTTTGAAAATAATAAATTAAACGAATAAATGAAATTACTTTTTGAAAGAAATGTATTATTACATTATTACATCTTCAACAGATATATCGTTAAGTTAACAAACTCACGTTGAGATACGTATTTTGGTATTCGCGTATTTGGCATATGCACTTATGCAGCAAAATGAAACATCCTTACAACATAGTGTACTTCAAATGAAGTCCAGTGTCATTTTAAACAAATTATTCCGTGATAAACCCACAATTCCAATTTTCATCATCTAGTTCGCTTTTTGCTCACCGGAGAATCGTGCCAAGAAGCGCCTTCTAGTAACAAAACTCAGCAACTCCACTTTTCAACAAACAAACAAACAAAACTTTTTAACAACAAAAAAAACTAAGAAATCTCTGTCACCCAAAAGTTAACCCAATAAATCTTCAAAAAAAACTGTCTTAACCTGTGTTATCCGGAACAACATCAAACCTAGCAAAGAAAAAACTCCCTTACACCAGCTTTCCCCTTCAAGTTTTCATAAATATTCTAAAACCAAAAAAGTAAAAGGGGGGGGGGGAAGAGAAACAAGTCACCCTTCCATCTTAAATTTTAGAAAGACAGCCCTACGTACCAACTTGAATACATGATGTATTTTATAACCCCCTTCACCAAACTTTTCAAAGTAAAAAAGAGGGCAAAACAAGAACATACGTAGCACACGACACATACTATCCACGTAGTATATTTTGTGTGTGTGTGTGCAAACGTTGGCAAGCTGCTGCTGTTCACTAATTCAGTTTCTTTGTGTGAGGGGGAGGGATAAGGTGACGGTAGAAGAGAAAGCCAAGAAGCAAAGCAAGAGTTCAATTACTTGGGTAGAATATACTTGTAAGGCAAGGCAGCTGAGGGGTGGGAAAGCAGAAGAAAAGAAAAAAGGTTGTGTGTGTGTGAGTAAAAGATCGAGAAATGTTTCTTTCAACCGCCCCCGCAACCTCAGTCCAGCACTAATTGTAGAATTATGCGGTGGGTACTGGAGGGGGAAGTGTGTTTGTGTGGCGCTTTAATAAAGAGTCGTGAGTAAGCAGCTCTTTGTTCTGCGATTGGTCCGGAGACTTTGTCCACCACAACACGTGAAACTACTGGTTGTATTATTATTTTTTCTCTGTTTTTTTTTTTTTTCAAGGGGGAGGGAGGTAAAAATTACTTTGGGATTTTCTCTTGCCAACTCTCTTTATAGACTGGGGGTGAAAAAAAAGTCAGCTTCGTCAGCTTTTTTTGTTTGTTTTTTTATGTCAGTGTTCTATGAAACACAATGTTTCACAAAAAAAAAAAACTACCGTTTATTGAACATGCAGGATAAACTTTTTTTACCACAGTATATAATTAGTACATTAAAAAATAATTTTGAATATTTTCGCTTTATGCGAATTCCATTTTTCGATTTCTGCAATTTTTTATTTGCTTTTCTGCAAATGAAGGCTTGCCCGGCGGAATAACGTTACAAAAATTCAACATTGAGATTATTATGGAAAACTTTGCCTCATATATGGGTCTAGCTAATGCTGTCAATAGACAAATTCATGCCTAAAACATACATAAAACATAAAATATGCCTAAAACATACATATATCACTTCGAAATTGGGCACCTAATATGTGATAATCAATGTGATGCTAAATACTGACTACTTCAATCACTCGTGCACCACTGCACAAAATCGCATAATAGAGAAATTGCCTAGTTTATATAACGGCATTTAGAATAATTCTCTGTCGTCGCATTTTATTTTTAGAAATCCATATAATTATAATATAAACTTCCTATTCAATTTTTCGTAGTACTCTCAATCATATGCCACCCTCCACTTCAATATTTTTAAGTATCTCTAAAATCAGTGACGTAGAAAAAAGTTTTTTCGCTATAGAATAAAACTCATTTTCCTCATTTAAATGAGTTTCTCAACTGTAAACCAAACTAACGATAAAAAAATAAAAATTCTCTTCATAGACAACTTTTTGAAAAATATTAACTATACATAAATCCGTATGATTATTGAGAAACTTTTCTCTACATCAAACTCAGGTAACAGAAATAGAGGAATCATCGGATCAAATATTTTCTTGAATTATTAATGAATTTGTCGGATGGTGGAAAAGCTGGAAACCAATTAGCACAAAACAAAAAGTAAAAACCCTGACGAAAGCTGTTGTTGAGAATGTCAACGTTATCAGCAAATCGCCTTATTACGGTGCGACAACTTTTCGAGAACAGATGGCGCCACGGTCACTCCTAAAAATGTCTCAAACACACACGTTGGTCACAATAAGGAAAACGAGGGGGAGGGACACAAAAGTCGTTATTCCGCCTTTTGCCTTTTGCATTGGTCCATTATTTTAATAGAGTGAATGAATAAACACTTTGTGTCCCTGCTTTGTTTAAAATCCCATTGCGACTCCAAATGAAAATGACTCTCGTTACGATCACCCGACATGACTTACAAATTACCAACAAAAGTCTTGAAACTACAGCTGGGAGGAGTTAAGCAAAAAAGACGATTACCATATTCCTACATCGAGCGAAAAAGAAAACCATTTTCTTATTAAAACAAAGGTGATTTAGGTGTAGTGATTGTTTGGTTATTTTTGACGACTTAAGCTTTCATGGGCGAAGCTTTCATTTTGGAATAACTAAACGTTGACATTGGTAAAAATTAAAATTTGTCGCTTAAGAAAAAAGTTTTACAACCTTATAGGCTAAAAATAATAATAATAATAAAAAACAAACATTTGAAATAAAAGTAATTTACATTGAACTTGCACCATAAGGATTAGATATATTTTGGTGACTAGGTATATTTTTCATTTCGCAAATAGTAGTTATGTCATGCAAAAATTTAGATAAAGTTTAAAAGCTAGGCCTATTTTTAGAGAAAATGTTGTTAATTTAAACTAAACTAACATAAATAGGTGTTATTTGACACTTTGCCAAAATAGAGGCTAATGGTTCTTCTATAAGATTTCTATACAATACCGATAACATAGTGATTGTTTGGTTATTTTTGGCGACTTAAGTGTGAAGGACATTTTTAATTCTCAAGAATCTACACACACATTAGAATAAGCTAGAATTTGTCACGTGAAAGAGAAGAAAAGAAAAAGGAATTTCATCACCTTATAGGCTTTAAAAATAAAAGAATGGAAAGAAACGCATTGGCAAAGGAATGCGTCACCCATTGGGTGGCTTGTGACATCCCAGTCACAGATTAACGCCATCTGTCATTTTCGGCGTCGCCCTCCTGTCAAACATCATCCTCGTTCTCTCTCGCACTCTTTCATCATTCTTTTCGGTGTTGGCTCAACTTTTCCACTGCTCCTCTTATACCCACCAACCTGGTTTTCTTCCCGAAATTCCTTTTTCACAGCTCATTTATTTCCAGGCACCCCAAAACCGAAAGTTGAAACAAAGGCAAAAAAAAAAATAAATAATTTTTTGTGCCTATTTACATAGTCGTCACCCAGACTACCACCTAGGTTGAGTTTAATTGAACCACATACCAACGTCATGCCTTAACTTTGGAACTTCCAGAAAATGACTTTAAAATACAAACTTCAATTTCTATAAATATATATTTTTATACTTATTTTTATTTTATTAAAATCATGCAACTTTTGGTCCTATATACAGTCGTTTTATTATCATAAGCTACAATGTTTCTGGTTTTTCTAATACATATAGTGGACGCCGTTTATTGTGATCACACCAAGAAAAGCACTAAAACGTTGAAACCAGAAATCCCTCAAATTTTTTGTCGTTTAAGATGATAAAACTTTAAAATGAGTTCTGGTTTAAATCATTACTACAAGTAGACTCGTGCTGTAGCACGGGAGCATCAGATAGGGATTCTACGTTAGTAATACAAACTCGTAATTATAAAATTAACATTGTTGTACTTTTACATCCAACCAACCAACGTTATCTTGTGACAGGGTGCTACAAGAAGAGTTTACGATACATTCACTCACAGATTTGGGTAATTATTATTAGAAATTCTGTTAAGTGGTAACAAAAACCGAAACATTGATGACAATAAATTTCTTTTTTTCGTTTTCATGTTATAGTATATATGTGATCGGAACTTCATCAAGATGAATAAAAAACATTACCCCCATGATATTCAAAATTATCCTTGATGACAATACGTGGTGGCATTCTAATGTACTGTACATTATACTTGCTCTACAAAAAGTCCAGTAAACCCGGTGTATATACGCCCACCAAAGACCTGCGAACACTGACAAAGCTTTCGTATGCAACTTGTTGTTTTTGTGTGCGTGCGAGCCGTGAAATTTCATAAAGGACACACAATGAAAGACCAAAATAAAAAAAAGGGGCGGGTTCAATGAACCCAAACTATCAAGCTCTATTAAAGAGTGGAGGGGGTAGTAGGGGTTAAAAGCTTGAACGACGACAAAAAAAAAGAAAACACCGAATCACGTGAAGCACCCGTTTAGTGGGGTCGCCTTATTTTCAAGTACCGTGTCGCGATAAACAGAGCAACACCGTTTTGCTCTTCTTCCAATTTCGGTCCCAAATTTCGTTTAATTTGGCAAACAACAACGACGCCCGGGTTAGTTTATTTGTTTGGCACAACCCGGTGTCTCGGTATCTCAACGTCGTCCTCCTCCCCCCCTTTTACCCCTTTCCACCATCCCTCGACTCCCAGCAGGAATATTTAAATCACAATTAGCATCACGGGGCGCGCTTCGACCGGGCCAATTAAAAACGCACGGGGCCAACAGCCCCGCGAGCTCGTGTCGCTCAATGGAGAAAATACGAGCGTCGTAAACACTACCAACCCTGGCGCATCGCAAATGTCTTGGGAGCCCTTCTCCTGCCTCCGAGCCAAAATCGACAACGAGCGAGCAAAACGGGAAGTAACGCCTTTTCGAGTGACGCGGTCTCAACGTTATTAACTTCCCACCATCACCTTCACTACCAACTAGTGAACTGGAAGAAAATAAAAAATAATTTTAAAAAATAATAAAATAAAAGCGACGGGCGTATGTTTTGGAGGAGTCTCTCTAAGTCGTCAGTCCCTAGTCACTCTGTCCGACCTCGGACTCTGCAGGCCACCATCGCCACACCACACACACACACGCACGTAGAGAATGGAGGCGGGAGTTGATGACGCGTTGGCGTTGCACGAGAACACCTGTTGGCTTAGAGGACCACCTTGGGAAGCAAAACCTCGCCGCGTCGTCGTCCGCTGGTTTGTTTAGAGCCCACTTCACCTCGGCCACCCGCGGGCTTGGCAATCGCAGCCTTCGTATCCGAACCCACCCTACTGCTTTAGGCCCGCCCTTTTCGCCGCACGTTCGCGTGTCGTGACGGTTCTCTAAATCCCGCCTTCGGTGTGGCGAGTCACACTACCTGCAGCGAGGTATGACAGGAAAATTAGCACGGACGCAAACTATCGAGGAGAATTGAGAAACGAGGCAAAGAACGACAACTGGAATTAGCACCAAACTCACCCCTTCCACGCACAACTATATACAGTACACTTGGCAAAACAAAGAAACATCTGTCTAAAAGTATTAACAAAGGTAAATAAATAAACGCGCGTTTCACTCCGAAAAGCGTCTTGTCTCAAAACATAGCGAATTCATGCGCAATTAGCTTGTTTTGAAGTGATTTATCGAAAACGTGCTGATTTCATCTCGGTGCGAAAAGCATGTTTTCAAGCGGCTTCAACTTTGATATCTCGACTCGGTAATCACACTTAGTGTTGTATTATTCACTCTCACTGTACCTTACCTTACATACAGTAATTGCCAAATAGCGATTAAACTTAACAACTGTCTTGATCTCTGACTTAGATGTAGTGTACAACGTACAAAGGTTCTTCGGTATCTCGACTTAGTAATTACATTTACTTTGCAGTACTTGTAGTAATTTGCAGTACCGGTATATAATTGTCATCTTCCTGAACATCACTCTTGAACTCAAACCTTCCACCGAAATTAGTGTTCCAACACCAGAAATAATTGAAAAACAAAACAAACATATTCCCAGAATCAAAATGGCATCTGGCTGGATAGAGAGAGCTGGCTAGACTTAAGAATGATACCGTACTAGTTTAAAACTTAAAAGTTTCAGTTTCTAAATAAGCATACTTTATATCGGATTGGAATGTCTGATGAAATCGCTTTGCAGACTACCAAAAATGACTGTTTTTTCATAGTCAAGACAAATCACTAATTTCAGTTTGTTAAGAAAGTTGGAAAACTTCACCTGCAAACGTCTGCTAAGATCCAGATATCAAGAACATGTTCAAATCCTCTAAAATTAATATCTAATTTAACGCCTATAAACTTGGCAAATTCTTGCGAGAATTCGCACGATTTCTTGAAAATTATGTCTGACATTTTATGTCAATAAAATAAAATAAAAATTGTTCGAAATTGCTGTTATCAACAGTTATGACGTTTTGTAAGCCAACTACAACAGTCTTCTCCGTCAACTGAAGAATGCAAAAATTACGAAAAAATATACGTTTCTACAATGGTGTCACTTGTGCCATTGATCAATCTACGAGTCACGATCATTTGTTTAGCAAAATAAATGCTAACCTACTTCTAAGAGCCTGGAGGCTTCAGGGGTAAGTTCTCCAACCCAATCGGCTTCTCACAATCCCATTTTCAACAAACACATGCACAGATACGTGAAATTGAACAAAAAAAAATAAAATTCGCCATTCTTTTCAATCCTATCGCGCTGCAGTTAGACATTTTCCATTCTTTTCTTTCTCTCTCTCTCTATCTCTCTCTCACACACACCACAGACACTTTTCCCGAAAAGCCAAAGCCAGTCAGTTGCTCATTTGTCAGCGCGGTAAGTGGCGACGCCTGGCGACGGTTGCGTTTCACCCCGTAGTGTATTACGTTTACTACTACTACTACTACTACTATTACTGTTGGTGGTACTACTACTACTGCTGCTGCTACTACTGTAGCACGACCAAAGGAAGAGACCACCGGGGGCGGCTGGGCCATGGCAACAACGTAACCGAGCACGAGCGCGGTCGTCCGCCCCATCCGTCCCCTCCTCCTCCTCTTCTTTTACCTCCTAATAACCCCTCCACCTTACCCAAACCAAAACCCCCCACACCTTTATATATATATATACATATAGAACTAACTAAACCCACCTACTAAAACCTTAAAACCCTCCTCCTCCACCTTCCTGGTCGTCGCACCTACCCCCTCTGCGCAAAGAACTGGGCAGCGAGGAGAGCGAGCACGTGCCCCGGTGTTTGTTTGAGAGGGCCCTAGTGTGATATTGACTCGCGCGTTGGTCGAACACAACGCGGCCTACCTACAACGCCAAGATTCCGTTTCATTCTCCCCGCGTGTGGAAAAAAAACTTCTTCGCCTTCCTCTTTTTCGGACCAAAAAATTCCTCTCGTCCATGGACGAACCACCACCGGAAGCTGTGAGGGGTTTGCGAGCCACAGATTTCTCCATCGCCGCCATCATGGCCAGGGAGGCGCCTAGGGTCCGGGAGGCGGAGCGGGCCATAGCACCCCTAGGTGAGTAGACAACTCCTTAGGGGTTCTTATATCATCTTCTTATCGAGCCACGAGAACTTGACCCTAAACGCGAACACAGTGACCGAAGGGTTATAAGAGATCTTAACGCGTCTTTGCCACAAAAAAACAAAACGTTGTGTTTTTTATCCCCTCCCCCGTTTTATTTCTCTGGTCTAGATTCCAATTCCGTCAACAAAAAAAAATGTCACTTTTATTTTCATAATTTTCTTTATAGAACCATGTGTAAACATTTTTCTGTCATCTAGTACAATCTTAAAAGAATTTTTCGTGTGACTAGGATATACATGCTATAGGAGACACTCGTTATTTAATACACACGTAATTCGTATGAAATCACCGATTGTAGCTCGTGGTGAGGCCAAAAAATAACGTGAACTTCTAATGATCCGATGATGAATGTCATTATAACCCTAATCGACAGTTTTTCAAAAAACCTACTTCATAACAACAGGCGACAAAAACATAGGCGTTAAATTTCAGAAAACTTGCGAAAAAAGCACTCATAATCGTTACACAAATTGAAACATATTGATTGTACGAATCATACTGTATAACGCTTCTGATAATCATCACACACACACAAAAAAGGAAAAACTATCAAATTGAATTTGATATTAAAAATTAAATACCGGTACCTTCATGTATTATCTATAATACGCGATTTCCATAAAATTCTGTTCACAACATCTCTTGAAAATTTATGTTTTTAAGCGATATTTTTAAAATCTATATTTTCTATTTTAAAATAGAATATGATAAAGCATTTATTAGAAATGGAGGATTACTATTTCATTGAAAACTACACAAAAAATAAATTTATGAAATGCTAAAAAAAATATTTTCAATCAACAAATATCAAAGAATGTCTCGCACGCTGTGTCTTGGGTCACGATCAGTGTCAACACTAATAACGTTGACTACTAGCAGACGAATGAAAATCATTTCGCAATAGATACCAGTATCTTTACTTTCAGATGTTTGATTCTAAATAGTCTAATTAGTTGCTAATATAAACGAGTTAATGACCCGCCTCAATGTTACACTGACATTTAAAACACCCCGCAGCAGGCTTATAGTAAATAAAACATAATCATACACGAGAAAACAATCATTCGCATGAATCGCACTAATCTTATAACGCAAACATTTTGTTTGTTACAAAGATCCAATTCTGCAATTCAAAATGTGTTTACCTTTAAAACGTATCGCGTTTTAACACCTGTTTGAAACAATAACAACAACAATACAACTTCTCAATTGTCAACGTGTTGATGACAACATAAATATAAACGGACACCTCTAATCTCAATTAAGCTGTTCTATTAATTCATCAGACAACAACGGCTAAATAGCAAAATGACAGATAAATAAGCACATATCAAAACTAACGCTATCATAAAATTTGCAAACGATACGAAAACTACACACTGTACTATTAGACATTCGTGTTTTGATAAATAATCACCAAGATAATCACTATATATAAATTTTGTAGGCCTACACTAAGGGCCATAGTTAGTTAACCCAACTTCAATAAATGGAGGCTTTCCGGAATAACGTTGTATGTTACAAAAAATTCAATATTGAGATAATTATGGAAAACTGTGTCTCATAGTTGGGCCTAGCTAGTGCTGTCAATAGACAAAACTCATATCTACCTAAAACGTACATATATCACTTTGAAATTGGGCACCTAATAGGTGACAATCAATGTGTTGCTGAATACTTCATTTGCCATTTACTCAAAAAACTAAAAGCCTTCAAATATTGAAGTTATATAATGATTCCAAAATATATATTCAACTTTCTGTTTCCAGTTTTAATTACCGTACATAACTTACCAACGCTCTTAATTTAACTGAAAAAAAAATCGTTTCACGATAAACTAATGATTGGCAACATTAACCCTATACATACTTTATTAAGCATTTCAACTAGTATTCCGAATATTAATTGAAGAGCCTAGTGTAAAAAGGTGATAAGTAATATTGTTTTTTTCAAAAATGACCTAGAAGCAGTTTCAAATGTGTTAGGCGCAAAACTAACGCATAATTTTAAGCAAAACAGCAATATGTGCAAAGTTATTACATATTAGTGTGAAGTAACCCATAGACAGCAATGCAAGTTCAGGTCTTTAAACGCGATTTCTTTGAAACTGTAAAAATATTACATAACACCCATACACACCAGGTAATTCGACTAACAGTTGCTTAATTTAGGGAACGTGGTCGACTGTTCCTGATAGTTATTGTCGGATGTTAAGGTCTGTGTCATAGTGTTTATTTTTTGTGATGTCATTTTGTTGAACGCAGTAAAATTATTATTATTATTATTATTATTATTATTATTATTATTATTATTATTATTATTATTATTATGTTAAGTTATAAAGATATTTGAACAAACATTCAAAACCCGTAACTCGATGTTTAGAGGAATGAAGAACAAAACATGCTCGACCATTGTTGAGAAACGCTCAACAATGCTCGAGCATTTGAGCTTTTCAATGTTCGATTCGATAATTCGTAGCAGCATTGTTGAAAATATATCAACGATATTTAGCAGCATTGTTGAGAAAAACTCAATAATTCTACAACAAATTGTCGAGGAAACGAGTTACGGGTCTCTGGTTATGGAAATATGTCAAACGCCTATTTGATTTCTCTATTTACGCTGTAATGCAAACGTAACCAGTGGCGCAAGATAAACACAATGAACATAGACTATTAAAAATAACGAAATACGAGTTAAATCGATGTGATTGGTGAAATTGTGTAGATCTTTTGTGTTAAGAAAGCTGTTAATAAGAATACTAAGAACAATGTTGGTCACACTATGACTATGGCTATAATAAAAACAAAAACAGGAACATAATCAGTCTTTGAAAAATCTATTCCACACCGCACCACTTCTTAGAAATCGACACAAGTCAATTTAATTCAAAATTAAAATTAAGTCACTGCAGATGGCTTGATTCAAACCCTCGAAACTATTGCAAAATAGATTTTTTGATTGATTTGAAAGTGTATCTTTTGCTTATTAAGGTTTTTGACAAACATCAAGGTGTGATATATTTCATTAAAAAAAATAAATATAACAAACTGTTATATTTCATTGGAAATAAATTTGCTGTTTTCTGAAATCAGAATTACACACAACACGTTTTTAAAGTATTACGTTGTAACTGCGTTTACCAACAAATCAATATGAGAGACCATAGATTTCAATATTCCTATTGTACGACATACTATGTACTAAAAGATGGATAAAACAATTTTCAAAATTTTTGGAATATCAAAACTAAGGCTTAATAATTATTTCATACGCAAACGGAATTGGTAAATGAACGAGTATTGAAAACAACAAATCGCATAAAATTTATAATTTCGCATGTCGTATTATAATACGCATGTTACTAGAACATGATAAGCGTTATAAAATTAATAAACAATGATGTTCTCGTGCAACGAGTGTTAAGTGTACGTTGATGTTAAAGGGTGAACGAGAAAGATGAGTAGCGCAGGGGTGACGGTGCTGAACGTGTAAGTTGTCAACGGATGCGTGATGATGGCGGCGGCTTACTACTGTATGTATTGCAAGCTAGACAAGCCTCTTTTCGAGCACATGAAATCTCACGCCCGTTACGGTTCGCGCATGCGGATTGAACTTGACCCTAACACGTGCACCGCGATCCATTAACGCTGTTTCGTCCAGATCTGGACATTGCCAACAAACGTAAAAAAAAAAACAACGCATAGCCAAAACTCGACACGTTTGCGTACGACTTTTCACTGTGAAAGTTCCATGTTTACACATTTTTTGACACCATGGTATATCACACTAAGAAATTCCTCTCAAAAAAACACGGAATTTTACAATTCTCTCAGTGCAAAATTCACTTGAACATGACAATATATTTTTGTACATTCTACAGTTTTTCGGAAGTATACAACAAATTTTCGAAATATATGCGAATGATGCGATTTGCTGTGCTGAAGAAAAAAATATACAAATTACATTATTTTTTGTTTTACACATTTGGTAATCTACTCAAAGATGTGTGAAAACGCGAAGTTCAATATTGATTACAATGTTCCAATTCATAACAAAACTCGCTCCTTTTTTGCACGTATAAAGAAATTTTTTTGCTATATGCGAGTACATTATCAGCCTTTCTAAAAAATATGCGACGATAAAATACTACTAACTAGTTATGGACGAACAGATTTTCATTACGTAATTATCAGCTTAAATTTTTCTTCCGTAAATTACGGAATTAAAAACTTTCCAGTCATCATTTGAAACTTGTCATTTTTTTCTCACGCGATTTAAACGGAGAAAGAAAAAACAATCCGGATTCTATTACTACACCAATAAGCGTTCATCGCCTTTCCATTTCGCGTCAATACCTCGTTCGTCCGCTAAATAATCGCCCCACGCGTTTTATTATTTCCACGCGATTTTCGAGGCGCTTTGTGTTGAGCTTTGTGGCATACATCATGCACATCTACGGGTGCATTTTCCTCGAGGTAGCAGCAGTGACCATCGATTCCTGTCTTTTTCTTTCTCATCCTTTTCTCCGTTGTCTTCGTCGACAGTGGCCCGGGGCACCATCGAAAGCAAACAGCAGAGCCCGCCCCTTCGTTTTCCCTACCTACCCCCCCCCCCTCTCTTCCCTTCAACCCCCGCAGGCCCCTCACTTTCGCAGTTGTGCGCAGGCGCGATTGATCGGTGTTGGCGGTGATGGAAAATGCAATTAGACTAATCATCGTCCCCCAAGCCTCGGGTCATAGCGCCCTCTCTCCTACCCATCCCTCTCTCTCCCCCCTCTACTAGTTCACCCTTTAATATCTAATGAGCGTGTTGTTTACATGCAACCAGACACTTGTCGTAGTAGGGTAGTGCCAGAATCCGACTTTCTGACTTGATCACACGCAGACTCCTACACGCGCAACTCGATGATGAAAACGAAAACTCTCTTGAAAATGTGACAAAAACAAGAGGAATATTCCGTTAAATGGATGATACGCCCCCCCCCCTCCAAAACTTCAACTCTATGTCGTTTTGGCAATTGATTAACATAGCATCCACTGTCCCGACCAATCATAATCATTGAATAATTGACAGCCGTGATGAGCCCCCGCCTGTCGATGAGATTAGACCGAGCTTTGAAATGGATGGGTGAGATCTCAACGCCCATCAACTTTGCCATCCGTCATTTACTGCTAGGTTTAGTGATACAGATATACGGTAATCGTTCAAACTCCCTACAAAAGCCAATGGACACACCATGGATCATTGGGTCGGGAAATCCTAAAACGATAACAGCCCCCCCCCCAACAAAACATCCAGTCACAGCCTCCAATGAGAACGATATCACGTTGTTTACAACCCTGTAGCATTATCTATGAACACGGGCAGAGGTTAAGCAAAGTCTTCTATGCTAAAGGACAATACCACACTACTGTACATTGCAGTCACTTTCCAAATACAAATTAGATCAATAATATGTTTTAAAAAAAAATATATACTGGTATTGAAATTACAATACAGGAAGTCATCGATTAATGCAGGGAACAGGGGGTCACATTCTGCGTAAAAATCTCACATCAATAGGAATTCCACATCGTTCGAAATTCCCACGAAGCTGAAACAATTGAAGACAATTTTAGCGTGGGACATTGGCGATTTAAGAATCGCACAATAGCAAAAAAAAATCTCCTTGTAATGAAAATTCTGCTTCGATTCTGATCGATTGTTTTATGATTAAAATAAAAATAAAATAAAATAAAAATCCGGAAAAAAAATTTCTCGTCGTATAATAACGAGCTTGCATACATCGAGGATTTCGTGTAACATTGACATAGTGTCATCTCTTGTGGTGACCGAAATGAATAGTGATATTATGACATTAATATTATTACTATATTTACTATTATTAATCAAAATATTCAAAAATCGACGATATCAACCACACACAAAAACATGTACCAATAACAGATTAAAACCAATCTTCACCCATGATAACAGCCACATGGCACCCAACTAAGGGGTTCCCCTTACTTTTCCCCAAACTCATCACAAATTAATTGGACACTCGTATTTCCATCGCCAAAAAAACAAAAAAGAAATGGCGACCCCGTTAGCGATTTTGGAGTCAAGATGAAGAGAGGAAGAAAAGCCCTAGACCGGGGTCTGGGTCTATTTAAGAGAGTAATAAAAAGGGTTGCAAGCCCATTTATCTTACCTTTAGTGAATCCCCAGTGATAGTGGCGCCCACGCATGAGGCCATATTGATCCCTGTTTGCGGTCGGTCATTCGTCATATCCTAACGAGGAAGTCGTGAAATCGAGAAAGAGGAGGCCGCGGGGAAAACGGATGAAATCCACCGCATGACGATAATGATGATGATGGTCATGATGATGTTGATGCGGATGTGAAGACGAAGAGATGAGAAAAAAATATATATATAAATATATTTATATATTGGATCGTCGACGTGTTTTCTCGTTAGGACCATTAAATAAACACTTAATCCTCCGCGTGTAGTGATGAATGGTTTGTTGATTCGTTCTTCGTTGCTGGGGCGTGCGAACCTATCAAAATAAATAGAGAAAAAAATTCATCTATTAAAAAAATATATATATATATATATATATATATATATATAACTATATA
>JAQIWH010004919.1:0-15804 GCA_034695005.1 Cryptops parisi
TACTTATTAATTTAGTTGGGACCTCTAATATGCTGACAAAAAAATCAAGTTAATTGGGTAAGTAGTTTCTGCGTGGTAGATGCACAAACGGAAAAACGGACTTTCACATTTATATATTAGTAGGGATCTTACAAAAGTATTTGTTTGCTACAGTCTAGAAAGAAAAAAAACGATCCATCATCATAAAGAGTTTGTAGCTGGCTGCATTGATTTTGCACTTTACGGAGAAGGATATAAATATAGTTAACTAAAATATTTGTACATTATAGAGTATTCCAATGTTTATAAAGCATTAAATATTACAATCGTCATGTTCATTTTATATCACATTGGCTTAAATACATTATTATCATTATAGTTTTATATTTCCTGTTTTTTTATCACCGAATGTTATTACAATGATGTATTGTAATAAGATTTATCTTTGTATACACTATTCTGTTGCCAGGAAGAGAATCTTATTTTATATTTACAATTTTTGCATATATTGCATATATTTTAGCTGCACACTATTTTCCTGGAACATAACTTTCCCATAAAATGAAAGATTGCCATAGATAGCCGCATTGCGTATATGAGAAGAAACCAACACTAAGTGCAGCCTTTTCGTGAGATATACATCACTTTGATAGGTGAAGGTAACTACTAGAGGTAATACAATAGCTTATACTATAATAGTTTTTGGGTAGGTTACTTCTGCTACCCTGGCTTTAAGCAAACCCACAAAGTTAGCACAGGAAAATTATCATTGGAACTAACACTGGTTTAATTCTACTTGCATAAAACCAGAATTTATTTGGAAAATTTCTCTGAAAGTTCAAATTTTGTTCTTTTAGCTTAGTAGACGTGTCGTTAAATATTTCTTTAAGAATTCTAAGATTTAAATCATCTTATGTGTCACCTCCTATATGTAACTCCTAAGATGTATCAGTTTACAGCTGATGTATCATCTTACAACTTACCTGTAACCTTACGCTTACCAGTAAGCTTACTTAGTTTTTCTTGTTGGTACAGTAGTTTTTTTTTTGTTCACGAATTATTCCCGAAAACTTTTCCGGTTCAGGGTGCTTTCGTTATAGACAAGGTTCATTGTGTATAGTTAAATGAGGATTGACTAATCCATACTTGATGATGTGATGTATGAATATATTTTAATTGTTTTGTTACAGGAACAAATTCATTTGGAACCATCTTCTATACATAAGAGAAGAAAATGCTGTATTTTCTGCACCTGATCTTGATGATATTGATAATGAAACATGGACCATATGGTAATGCCTTATCATATAACTCCCATCTATCGTCTCACGACAATAACACGTCAACTCCAAAAGCATTTTTGGTGAACGCAACAGACAAAGCCAACACGGACAAGATGAATAAGCGACAAGATACTTTACTTCCAGACGTAAACATGACTACTGTACGTACATAGATTTTAATGTTTAAAATGTAATGAAAGTGAAGCAAAAGTTTTTATCGGAGTAATGTGCTGAAATTTAGTTTCAAGAAATGCTGAAAGGTCAAAACTGAGTGAATGTTAAACTTTCAGATTTGTATACTCTTTATATTAATTTCACCTATGAGTGACTTTGTGAGTGATTAAGTTGGGAATTGAAGTCATACTGTCATCTACAAATGCTTATGATAATATACTGCATAGTCCAATGGACCAAAAATTAAGAACCACATAAATCGAAAACTAAAAAATCCAGTCCAATGTAACAAAAATTGCAGAAATCAAAAATGGAATCACTCAAAACTCGCATAAATTGAATATTTATCACATTACTCAAAGGTCGCATTAATTTAGATTCGATAAATTGAAATTCGCATGAATTGAAATTTGCATAAATCGAAACTTGCAGAAATTGAAGATGAAATCACTCAAAACTCGCATAAATTAAATATCGAACTACTGTACTCAACAATCGCATAAATTTAATTTCGCGTAAATCGAAATTCGCATTAATCAAAATCTGACTAAATCAAAACGTGCAAAAATCAAAAATGAAATTACTCAAAACACGCAAAAATTGAATATCAAAATTAACTCAGATTGCATAAGTTTTAATTTGCATAAATCGAATTTTGCATAAATCGAAACGTGCAGAAATAAAAAATGGATTTTTTGCATCATTGTATCATTGCATCAGTATATGACAGTAGTCTATATATTATAAAGAATATTCAACATTTTTAATGTACTTGTAATTTCTTTTGTCAGTTTGATATCATACGACACTATGAATACTTAGCAGAACAGTACGATGTTACTACAGAAGATGGTTACATATTGACTATTCATAGAATACCCTTTGGGAAACTTGGAACTAATCACGATAAGCCACGACAACCAGTAATTATTCAACATGGTCTCTTATGCACTTCTGCTGTTTGGGTGTTCAATACACCTGAAAAGAGTTTGGGTAAGGCCTTGCTTATTTTCGTATTGAATGTAAATGTATTAGAAATATTCCCGTAATTATATATAACTAAAAAAACATCATTACAAAACATCTATTCCAAAAAAAAAAAACATTTATTGTTCATGATGATGATGATAAAATTTCGCTGGTCTTAATCGTACGGCATATCTATTTTATTATGGTCATCTTAATAATAATTGTCTAGGAGAAACGCTGATGCGGGGAACGCTGACGCGAGTAACGCTGACGTACTTGACTAACGCTCCGTGAGTCCGTGATGCTATTTTGATTTGGCAAATTTAAATTACAACAATAAACAAACTGCATAAACATAAGCTGTAAGAAATCTAGACACCCCGTGGTTACCATACCAACCACGGGGGTTAATTTGTAGTTTTTCTCATAATTAGCCAGTAGATCAGTTTGCTTTCATACGCAGTATTTGCATGAATGCTTCGGACAATCCTCGGAAAATTATATTATAGTGTGAATTATGCAGTAGGTTTACACTTAAATTAATCGTACTATTATGCAATCTGAACAACCATTATTCAATACAAATACTGAAGAACACTAGTACTGTTAAAGTTTGTTAACTGTTGCATAATTGAGTCAACCGTTTAATCGAACCAAAATGTTTTACACTGTATAGTGATGGTTTTCGAAAATTAAGATTTTAAACTTGGTTTTGAATAAAAATTGGTGTCACTAGTGAATTGATTTACTGAAAAACTTAGGTTTTGATAGTTTTGAAAACTTTAAAAATTTGTTTTAAACAATTTGTCTCTATTTATATTTGGACAATCCATACAAAGTTTGTTAAGATTACAAGATGATATAATCAGTTTTATCAACCTCACTGGTGACACTATCAAAGGGGGTAACACCAAAACGTCTGCCTATAAATGTTTGTGCAATGTTTCAGCAGAAATCTATTTTTAATTCATCCATATCTCATAAAAATATTCATGTAGTTATTATAAGTTAATATACAGGTCACTTCCTTAATTCCAGCTTATAAATGTACTGTATAAAAATATTGTACTTACAAGGATATAAATTATGAATTATTTACTATACATTACCATTAATATTTGTCAGTTGGCTGTAGCTATGGCTGTGTTATGCTGGAAAACCTTCAAAAACTGTAGCAATGCGCTGTGCTCGGCAACAAAGCACTACAAATCTGTATCATTTGTATTATTTCTCGAAAAATAAACCAATACAATACAATACAAAGCTGTACATTAGTTATTCGCTTTGTTATATAGAAAAGCTGAAGTGTTTGTTTTAGAGAAGTGGTTTCCAAACTTACCTGACCCAAAACTGCCCCGTTTTTTAAAAAAAATTATCAGTACCCTCTTCGGGAAATCAAACAATATAAATGCCAAGTGTCTTTCTTTTTCTCTCTGTGCTTCTTTCCTTGTCAGAATGTTTCCAACCAAAAACAAACGTAACTAAAACATAACAAACGCCGTTTCCCATATGTTGCATTGGATATGTGGAATATGTTACCTTACCGCTTAAGAAAGCTAGCTCTTTGCCTTACTTCATGATAATGTCAAGAGTTACTTGAAGTAACTTCAAGTTTTGTACTAAGTAATGAGTTACATTACTTCAAGATAATGTCATAATTAATATTGTTATTGTTAATGACATCATGCAAATGTACATAATAGTAATTTTGTACATGTTTTTTTTTATGGTTGTGTCAATAGGTTTCATTCTTGCTGATGCTGGCTATGATGTGTGGCTAACTAACATCCGTGGTAGCACCTATGGTCGAAGAAATGTGAAATTTAAACCGAACCAAAAACAATTTTGGGAATTCAGGTGACACTAATACTAATATGGTGTTTGTGAATTTTTAACATTTTGTATGCACAGTATATCAGAAAAAATTAGTTTGCTTATTATGATAGCTGACATCTCAATTAATATCACACTGTGTAATGAATCTATAACTTGAATGTATGAATATTAATATTAATATTAAGCTTGTAATTGTTTTATGTGTTTCAAAGCTTTGATGAGATGGGTAGACTCGACATGCCAGCGATTATTGACTTTGTGCTAGCAAAAACTGGTTTTACCCAAGTTCACTACATTGGACATTCCATGGGGACAACGATAGCATTTGTTATGCTGTCCACTAGACCTGAATATAATAAAAAAGTAAGTGGGACATAAAAAAACTATGTTTTAAAAATTTTGAGTTTTTCAACACTCAGGTTTAAGAAGTATCACGTCAAAACGCCTACTGACAAAAACGCCTAAAACGAAACTAAAACAATTTAATAAATAATATAATACACTTAAATGATAAACTTTTATTTTCGAATGGACAACATTCCTCAACAAAATAAGTTAATTATAGTACAAACCGATTTAAGCAAGGCTTTTGACACTTCAAATCGATCATCAGTCATTGCACAGTGTATCCAACTTGGAGTTTTTACTTACACCATCCGCTTATTACAAAATTATTTTGAAAACAGTACCTTCCAAATCACCAACACTCCCAACTCAAATACCCCGTCTACTAATGGGGTGGTACAAGGTAGTACAAACAGCTCATCATTTTACTTTTTGGTTTTAAATACGTTACATAACCTTTAACTTAATGGTCACTTGTACACTTACATTGATGACAATATAATGTTATAATCTTATACACTAATCCAAAATATAAAAATCATATCGCAAATTAGCTTATTGCACAAGATCTTGATAAACTTGAGGAATGGAGTGCAGCACACGGACTAACTCTTAATAGCCTTAAAACTAATTATTTTAGATTATTTAGCACTATACCATCCAACAAAAATACACCGATTAAAATACTTGGTCTTTGGGCAGACAATAATCTCAATTTTTCCGCCCATATAGAATTTTTCCGCCAATACAAAAAAAATTAATAAACAGATTTATTTAGCAAAACGAATTAAGAATATTCTAATTTATCCTGAGAAAATTAATTATTTAAAAGCAAAAATTTATTCCATAATAACTTATGCTATTATCATATGGGAGGATGCACCAAAGTATCGACTCACGCGTGTTCAACAATCATTAAACCGCATAATCAAAACTTTATTTAACTTGGGGAAAATATACATAACTCAGTTTTTAAAAACACGTAAATTTTTTACGATAAACCAACTAATCAAATGTTATCGTTTAACTGAGCTATCTAAAGCTATGCTCAACTCAAAACATCCACTTCACTTCATACTCACACACATGTTTAAAAGGGACAATGTTTGCACTGTCCAGTGTTTTAAATTAAATGCACCAGCACAAATTACTGTTACTGCTAAAAGTAAATATCAATTTAATGTATATGAACAGTGAACTCACTCTCAATTGCTCTACGATCATTACCTTTTAGTTGCACAAATCATAAATGTAAATTATATTGTACTCATTTCAAAGCATTATTGAGAAAACATATATTATTTGCCTAGAAACTTTTATGTGTTTCCCTTTTAGTTTTTCACAGGTTACTAATTATTAATTTTAAATTTTATCAGAATTCTTGTATAATTCATTCATTATTTTTTAACATTATGTATCATCAGTGCATTTCCATTGTTTGTTTTTTGTGTTATGTGTCATCATTTTGTCAATTGTATTTAATTGTATTTGTCCCAATGGGATGCAGACAATAAAAAAAATGCACTAAAAGTTAGAAAAAACTTTTTCTTGAGTATCCTAAAAATGTTCTTATCACACAAGACTAAAAGGGGGCTGGGTGCTTAATTGATTAATTACTTAGTTAAGGTGTTTGTAGTTAAGAAGTTTCTGATCATATTTAAGTACATATTGTATATATCTGGTTTTTAATGCATATTTTGGGATTTTCAAGTGACTACGAATATACAACTTACAAATATACATTTTAAACAGCTTAAAAAATTACAATGAGTAATGTTATTTATTTTGAAGTTGGGGCAATCTTTCTCTCCAATCTCAATCTTTCTCTCACATCTAGTAACACCGGTTTACCAGTAATACCTTAGGATTAGAATTTTTTCTTCAAATTTCTTCTATTGTTATTTTTGTGGAATTTATTTGTTTGGTTTTTGGGGAGTGCTGGTTGAATGCCATCAATAAGTTTTTTAATTTCTGGTATACCAAATTGTTTGTGCTAATACTTTTCCGAAAATCATTGTTTCATATGAAAAAATAGTTCTTGGTATTCTTAAAATAGTTTTATTGATTGATTTCTCAGAAATCCAAGTATCGGTATCCCAAGTTTTAATAGTATACTATATTTGGATTTTAAATATCAGTTGGCTTCGAAAACTGAAAGAGAGAAGATGCCCCTTACTTTTATCCAAAGCCAAAAAGGCTTGAATCAACTACTGAGTAATGGATATATTTATACCAAAAATCGAGAAGGAAACGGGAAGACCTATTGAAAGTGTATCAGTATAATAAGGCAAAGTGCCCTGGAGTCCCACACACAGAAGAAGAAGCTGTAATCTGCGAAAGGGACCACAATCATGTTTCTAATGCCGCAGAAGCACTCTCCAGTGAAGTAGTGGCTTCATTAAAAGAAAAAGCGTGTAACATTCAGGACACGCCCAAAGGTATACATACCTTTGGGACACGCCTCAACAATTGATTGCAACTGCAAGCCAGGGTCTGGCCCCATCTGTTCAGGCCTCACTTCCTAGTGTTCAACTCCTGAAAAGAACTATTCAGCGATCAAGACAACAGACAATGACTCCATTTCCTACTCCATCGTCACTTCAAGACTTGGAAATACCTCATTATGTGACATTAATCGATGAAGAACAGTTTCTTCTATTTGATAGTGGACAAGACGCTGATCGAATTATTTTCTTTGGCACTAAACAGGGTCTGGAGCTGATGGCCAAATGAAAACACTGGTATGCGGATGGTACTTTTAAAACTGTGCCTCCTCTCTTCCAGCAACTGTTTACCATTCATGCCGTAAAATATCACAAAGTTCTCCCTGTTGTTTATTGACTTCTTTACAATAAACGGGAAGAAACGTACATCAGAACATTAGAGCAACTGAAACTCCTGAAACCTGTGCTGTGCTTCATCCTCATACTATTATGACTGACTTTTAAAAAGCAACAATCAATCAACGCTTTTTGTTCTTGTTTTCCTGTGGCTGACGGACGTGATTGTTTCTTCTATTTTAGCGAATCTTTATGGAGGAAGATTAGTACTTGCAGAGATTTGCGGGACAAATACGTGCAAGATACAGACTTTTCATTGCAAGTACGCAAACTTAGCGCCTTGGCGTTTGTCTATTCTGCAGATGTGATTGTGTCGTTTGAAGAGCTAACAAATATAGAATTCTTTGAAGTAAACGAAGATCTTTTGAAGTCTTCGACGGACTATTTCGGAAAACTCGCCGACACAGTGTGGAAAACTCGCCGACACTTTCCGATACTGTGTGAAAAACTCGCAGACACTCGCCGACACTGTGTGGAAAACTCGCCGACACTCGCCAACACTGTGTGGAAAACTCGCCGACACTGTGTGGAATACTCGCCGACACTCGTTTACACTGCGTGGAAAACTCGCCGACACTGTGTGGAAAAATTGCCGACACTATGTGGAAAACTCGCCGACGAAAAAGCTGCGAAAAAGGAGCAGAGCCTCAATAATTTAAAAAATCAGCAATACATAGCTGGTATTCAACCGCCAACAGGCTGCAAGAGATACAGAAACACCGCAGCAAACATAAAATGTATTGTGGAGACGTACAATGACGAAAACCTGGACATTGATAACTATTTGCAAGGAATTGCACACAATTTCGAGCTTCAATATGATTAAAATGTTTGTTTGGTTTTTATTTTCTCGTTTCAATTAATGTAATTTAAATGACTTTTTGATTAAATTTATTGTATTCTGGACTTAGATTCTCTTTTTTTTATTTTTATTGGAAAATATTATACAGATGAGTAATATATTTGACTAGCTAGAAACCCGTCAAATTAACGGGAAAGTTGTTGCAAAAAGTAAACCTAACTAAACTGAGCTGAACAGAAATGGTTAGAATGGTTGGAATGTTTAAAACTGGAAAAGTCCCCAACCCATGAAGAAAAAGTTTTCCCCTAGACCTGGTGTCCTTGGGTGACTAGGTAGGTCGTTCAACCATTGGATGGTGCTGAAAACCAATCAGCGATCGAAAAAATTCACACACTTTAGACGTTCAGGTTTTGTCAACTGAAAGTCATTGGATAGTGCTGAGAACCAATCAGCGATTAAATAAAAAGTCAGTACTGTGCTTTATTACTTTATATAATTATAATCTAACAAACATTCCCCGTAATTGAATTGTCTTATTTTCGATTTAAGCGTTTTTGTCAGTAGGCATTTTGACAGTAGACGTTTTTGTCAGTAGATGTTTTGACAGTAGGCGTTTTTGTCAGTAGGCGATTTGACAGTAGGCGTTTTTGTCAGTAGGCATTTTTGTCAGTAGGCGTTTTGACAGTAGGCGTATTGACGTAGGCGTTTTTGTAGTAGGCGTTTTTGTTGTAGGCGTATTGACGTGGAACCGGTTTTAGGTTCTCTCTGTACTGGCGATGGCACCCGTGATTTCAACGCAACACATGACCAGTCCCGTTGCCTATTTGAAACCCTTTGCACGTGCAATTGATACTCTTCTCAACTTTGCTGGAGATTATGAAATTTTACCCGACAGCCGACTAGCAGAGTTTCTTGCCCGAGTTATCTGTACTTCACTAGTCAAAGAAATGTGCAAATCTCTTATTTTTTTCATTGGTGGCTTTGACTCGGCTCAGCTCAACATGGTAAGTTATACAAAACACTAATTCAGTTTGAATAGGTATTTCAAGATGGATTATGGCTTAATAGAAGTTGTATCTTATTTCAGACCCGCTTACCTGTTTATTTACGTCATTTAACCGGAGGTGCATCTTTACAAACATTGATGCATTATATACAGGTAAGTTATAGTGTTGTTGTTATCGTTTCGGAGGCCTACTCCCTAAGTGGGAGGGAAAGTTTCTTGTTTCAGTGTCATATACATCTTTTAATAATACCAATAATAATATTAATCGGCAAAATATTAGGTCCATGTATTCCGACAAAAACGTTCATTGAAAATTTGATCTGTTATACTTAAATTCTCTATGACAATTGAAGGCTTATCCGGAAGAACGTTGTATGTTACAAAATCACAGTTTTGAGTGAATTGAAAAAAAATGTTTGTTGTCTAGGCAGCGTTCTTCACGAAAGCGATATTTTTACTTTGTTATACAGGTTTGTAGTGTTATTTTCTACTTGGTGGGCCAATGTATAAAGAACATTTTTTCATAATAATCTCAATTTGGCGTTTTTGTCACATACAACATTCTTCCGGGCATGCCATCAATTCTTAACATTTATTTATGTGTAATTAAAAGTCAACGGTTCTTAGGACTAGTCACAATCACGCGCATATACAACGGGGTGCTCATAGGGATCATGACCAGCTACTTGGTAAAAATGACCCGTGACGGATATATAAAAAAAAATTTCAATAATGATTTTTGAACTACCAATATATCGATAATTTCATGTGTGACCTCCTCCAAAATGGGGGTTTGTATACGCGTCTGGTCCAATGCGAACTGATTTTGAGAAATCACGGAATCTGATTTTAAATTAATTTGTAATATATTAAACTACGAATGTTATGCGTATAACATAAGTTAAAAATATTTTACATATTGTGCTTTCAAACCTTCGTGATTTCGAAACTTTATTAAATGAATAAAGTTGTTTTATGTATATTAATGTAATATTTTAATGCAGTACAAATATTTTTAAAACGGTATGTCAATTTATCATATGCAGAGAATACAAAAAAATTTTTGTTTCTAAAAACCAACTTTCGATGGTTTAAAAATGGATTAATAAGTCACATGTAAACGTTAACTTCTGCACCATAGCATAATAAAAAACAATAAAAAAAAATTGAAAAATAATTCACCCTGCCTTACTGACAAGGTGCGATGTTAAAAGATTTCCCAACGTTTCGCCTTCTTTGGCTAAAGGTTTTGTCAAGAGATAAGGACAAGAACACACAGATCACACAAAAGACACAAGCAACACAAAAAAACGGTTAATAAGTATTACAAAAAAAAATTTCTAAAAAAAGGCTTTTATTTCCAAATCGATTGCTTATCATGTTTTCATTTGTAACCATGCAAAAAAAACATATCAGCTTATGCTCTCTCACTGTTTCTAAAAATAACACTGCTTCTTTTTCATTGTTACGATTCTTATTAACAGTGCAGTATAAATTAATTATTTAATATATATATTCATTTTTTAAAAATTTATGACAAGGGGTAATCAACTTTAATTTGATATATCCATAAATTATATCCACAAATACGTAAATATGCAAAATTTCAAGTCGATTGGACATCGGGAACTAGGTCAAAAATAGCTTCCAATTTACGAACATTTTGAGTGTAACACACAGAATGAACTGAATAAAAGCCTTTAACAAGTACATTAAAGATTATTTTTAAGCATACTTTTTATAAACTGGTATATAGCTTCAGCCATATTGGTGTTTAATTAATAGGCAATGGCAGACAATGACACTCGATACACTAAGACGAATCCATAGACACCTCATTCATAAAAATCTACCGAGTCTTGTTTTTGTATGCACAATCTTTATATACTGGCATATAGTGTCCCTGATATTGGTTTTTCATTGATGTCATTTAGCCATTGTTACTCGTTAGACTAAAGCGAATCATAGGCACCTCACTCATCAAAATCCATCGAGTAGTTTTCTTTTTCATATGGAGAAACTACTCACTCTCACGCAGGCACTCACTCATTCACTCACAAATAAAGCTAATATAAAGGGTATAAAAAAGTTGTTTGTTATTCAATAGCAAAGTAAAGGAGCCGCCAATTTTCCGGCACCGCCAATTAATGGGCGGTTAATTTAAAATGACATTTTTCGTGCAAAATGACAAGTCCTTTACATTATGTATGTAAAATATTAATTTTATTGTTTATTGTTAAAAAAAATGGTTTAATGTTTTTGAAGTGTCGAGAAACTTCAACGATAATTTTAATGTTTTTATTTATTTATTTTTTTAATGAAACGATCCAAAGAATCGAAAGGTAACATTAAAGTTATATAAAACAATTTTAAACAGACAACAATTGAAAAATATATATTAAGAAACAAAAAAAAAACAACCAATAAACTTTAACAGGTAACTTAAACAAAACTCTTCAAAAATTAATCATGGATTGATTAATCCATTATATTACTCAATCATGCTTGTATATCTTTTTATCAAACATTTTTATTGTTCGTGTGATAATGTTATTATTTTGAAATTTTAGAAAATATAATAAAAAAAGTTATAAACTAGTTTATTCGTTTGTTTGTTTTTTACATTGGGGGTTCGTAATAGCTACTAACTGATTTTGTGACAGTTCGTATGTCTTGGAGAGGGTTAAGAAGGTATGTTCCTTGTGGAAGTTTATGGCGACAAGTTTGGCACACGCATGCACACAAAGGACACGACACAGAACCACAGTCTGAGCAGTCGCCTGCGACCATTCATCAAAAGACGTGGGTTGATAAAAATTCAAGTCGTAATCGAAGGCAAAAGCTCCTCCTCCTCTTTCTCTTTTCGTTTCCCTCCCTTTTTTATATCTGCAATGTAAAAAAAAAATAGAGAAATGAAAGTCATCCAAGATACACTACCTGGACGCGAAGAGATAAACACGCACCAACCATTTGTCAAGCGCCGCTTGCGGTGGAAGAAGCGTAACAGATTTTTCGTTGAACAAACACTAACGTACCTCACCACACACACATTCGCTTCGTTGCTTCGTGTAACTGGTTTTCATTTTACTTTTTTTACTATTTTATAATGCGAAGATAGACATTGGTTCACCTACGATGGTTCACGAGATAATTTTTCGTTTGCTAAGAAGCGTCGTTAGATGGCAGCGTAAAATTGCCAAGGGAAGGTTTCGATTTATAACGGTGTAATCGAAACTTAAAGCGGAAATGGTGTCAACACTTTCTCGTAGTAAAATTTTATAGAATTATATGATTTGAATATTAATACATTTTTTTGTATTAGATGATAACTACTTTGGAGCTTTATCAATACTTCGAAAATTGAATTATACAAGGTTACAATCGGCGAAAATCCAGCATGAGTTCACAACATACTAAAGTATATAAGCCTATATTTTTTTAATAGTTTTTTGTCCCATGGAGACATAATATGAAAACTCGTACAAGCAAAGCATAAACGATTAAGTGAACAGTACATATGTTACATATGTAAAAGTGAATATCCGGATTTTTGTTTAAAACCCATTCTTCCTAGTCTTAAACTAAATTAAGCAAAGCGCTTTGGTCAATTCTACTTTTACCTAATCAAAATATATAATTACGACTAGTATTAACTAAAGGATCTTTCAGTTAAAACTCGTTCTTAACCTAATCGCAACTAACCTAACCTATCCTAATCTAACCTAATTTAATCATAATCATGTTTTGTTGTTAGTTTAGCTTAAATTAGGTGCGGTTAGATTAGTTTGGTTAGATCAGTTTAGTGAGATTAAATTAGCATCTTTAGGTTAGTTTGGTTTGGTTAAGTTAGGTAAGGATAGTTTAGTGAGAAGGATCATTAACAGGTTAGTTTAGGTTAGTTTAGTTCAGGTGAGCACGTATTAACTGAAAAATTTTTTAGTTAATACTTAATAAACTTGTGAACTCTAGTTTTGACTGGGTGAAAGTACAAGTGACCAAAGCGCTTTGCTTAACTTAGTTTGGACTTGGAAAAACGAGGTTTAACCGATTTCGGATATTTACTGCAACATAATACTGTATGTACTTCTTTAGTGTAGTATGTCATGGTGAGTTAAAGATGGCATATATCGATATTCTGATTAGATAACTATAGCGTCAGTTTAAGCGTGAGGTTCATATTTGCACATCATTGTGTGTGGAAGGAAGTAACAGTTTTATGACCCTTCACTCATTTTATCACCAACACACAAAATCGCATGACAACGAATTATTTGTTTTCTTATAACGAGTACCTGAGAAGATTTTTCTTGACGTATACTAGCAAAACCGGATATACGGAGGTCGCATAAAACGAAGACTCTCTGTTAAAAATGTGATCGATAACATTAAATAAGCTGTAATACTTGAATCTCAAAACAAATTTAACGAATCGATTGAGTGCAAAATTCCAATAATAAATGAATAAAAGAAAAATAAAATAAAAATAAATAAATAAATAAAACACATTTTTTGATTGGTCGTGTCAATTTGTGTCAATTTTTAATGATGTCGATCGTTTCACAGCTAATTTGTAATCGATAGCGATCGGCAATTGGAACAAATATTGGTTGACCGTTAGCTAAAGTGTATCTAGTTTGTATACGAGTGAAACTTTACTTGCCATTTGGGGTTTGGTCGTTCAATTAGTAATTAACGAAATCGTTCGATCCCCTCGTTTCTAATCCCTATTCGATCGGACGAAGTTTAATTAGCTGATCGCCTTCGATTGGTGTTTTATATTTCCCTCTAGATCGATAATGTTCACGAGAATCACTCTGTAGATATCGACGTCCAGCTTACCTCTCATTGCATTTCAAACCATTCTAAAGTTTATGAACCATATCGTTTACCTTTTTATTCTTTAATGCATTCCAACAAACAAAAAAACACAACGCAACACAAATCCAGATATCTGGAACAATCTGTAGATCTGTATTCAAGATGGATTATTTATTTGCAATGTATGCTTTTAACATTTTCGAAACAAATGGTACGTTCGTGTTATTCCCAAAAGATGAAATAAATGGAGAGGGAGGGATAAGAAAAAGACGAAACGGGTTTAGTATTACGAGTGGTTGGTAAATTTTTTTGCGGATGAAGGAGGTCGTGATGGATACGCGAGCTTTTATTGGTTTCTTTGTGTTGTTTACGTTTCAACTTGATCCGCGATGACATGTAGTTTATTCATTCATTTGTCAACGTCCAACGTTTCTTAAACTATCGATCCGATGACGAGGATTTCTTCTTCTTCTTTTTTCATTTTACATGGACTTGTTATACGTAAATTTTTTTTTATTATTTTACCTTTATCTTTCTTTTTTTTTATACGAAACGTCAAATCCTTTCACCAGGTTTTTCTTTCGCCTGATTTATGCATTGAAATTACTCCCATTTCTTTCGTTGATTATTAATTTATAATACCTGAGCTGCTTCTCGCGTTGAGAAAACTTGTCGACAAAAAAACTTTGGATGGGAATCTGATGGAAACACTCCGAGGAAGGTAGATAAAACTATAGAAACGTCAGTTTTTATTTCTTTGTGTTTTTTGTTTGATTTTTATCGCTGTGCTTTGCAGAATATAGCATGTAAACGTACTTTTCGCATTGAGAGCACGATTTGAACAAAAAGTTTAAAAAAACAAACTATTTGAACTGAATTCGCTATGTCTTGCAGAATATAGCATGTATTATAGCTCTTTATATTAGCTTCACTTGTGAGTGAGTTGAGTTGGTGCGAGCTGGAAATTGAACGTATGCCATCAGTCATTTATAAGAATATACTGTATTTTAAAATGTTCCAAAAAATGCATAAAACGAGAATCGCATAAGTCCAATGTTAAAAACTGCAAATATAAAAAAATAAATAACTTGCAGAAATTAAATATAAAATTACTCAATAATCGCATAAATTTAAATTCGCATAAACCAAAATTCGCATAAATCGAAACATGTAGAAATGAAAAATAGATTCCTAGCATTATTTAAGTAGACCTACATACAATATATCTATAAGTGGTGACAACCTTTTGACTCTCCCTGTACATTAATACAATACCAATACATGTGATAATATATCATATATAAGCCTTAAAAGCTACTGTTTATCGATTTGATGTCTGCATCGAAGTAGTATTGGATTTACGTAGTAGTAAGGATTTAAGTTATCCTTCATCTTCTTTCAACCGGGTTTCGGAAAGTAAAAAAATAAATAGAAAAATAAAATGTTTTGAAAATTGATTTCTAGAAATTGATTTATATGTTATGTTGTGTGTATGGGTAGTTTTTTTTTAAAGTTTTATTCTTTATTTTTTTGTTTTTTTCTTTCAAGTTGAAAGTCGTCGTCGTTGTTCATTTCGTTGTCCTTGATTTTGTTTGCTATTGTACCTTATCTGCTGAAGAGCTGATGGAGGAATCTTGTTAGAGGTTCCATAAATTGCTTTTTCCTCTTTCAGTTTTATTGTCATCACATGTGTGTGTGTGTGTATGTATGTATGTGTATATATATATATATATATATATATATATATATATA
>JAQIWH010004920.1:0-15802 GCA_034695005.1 Cryptops parisi
ACCTTGTGGAGACACATATTTCCATACTTTATTTTTTCCATATGAATTTGGACCAGTCTAATATATATATATATATATATATATAAATCTGATAATTGCAATTAAAACACACCATGCTGATGCAGCAGCCTCACTGCATACAACTATTGCTATGCAGTGAAGCTGCTGCATAAGATGGTGTGTTGTAATCGCTATTGTTGGATACTTCCTTTTTCAGTTGGATTGTTGGAAATAAATGAAACGACACTGGATTCTGATTAAATAGACCCTTGGCTGCAACTTTCTAGACATGACTTGGTACCTACGACCTGTGGTTTTCGGTGTAGAAATGCGACTTTCTTGAAATTTAATTATAAGATCAATGAAAATAGCACCATTGGATATCTGATCATATTATAAATGGCTATAATATATAGTCAAAATCCACTGTCGTTTCTTCTCTGCATATCAGTTTTGCTATGCAGCAAAAGTGATTTAAACCAGTTGTTAAGGAACTTTAAATTCACATTTAAATTAACCATGCATACAACTAAATTCACTTCATTACATGTAAACAACTAAATTCACCATACTGTATATGGTACGCAATCATAAAAAAAACGTGATACTCTCAATTATCGAAGTGACGAGTTACGGACCCTTGATTACAAATTTCTGTTTAGTTTTATGGCAAACCGATATGATTAATCAACTTTTCATCTCCTGTTCTATTTTTTTAAAAATTTTATTATTTTTTTTAGAAAAAAAAAAAATTTGTGTTTCATAAAATAAGAGAACGTTAAATGTCGTAGGACAAAAACCATAACCTCATCAACGTTTAAGATGATGGATGCGTTTGTCGAGAGTTGAACAATAAATCGACAACTTTCATTAGATTCAACTTGCGCTTTGTAGAAAATCGAGCTTTTACATTCACTCACTCCTTTCACTTCTATCCAAGGCAAATATCGGCATTCTTCACCACGAAAAAAAAATTGTAAAAGAGAAAAAAAGAAAAAAACGTAGAAGAGCAAAGAAAAATGAGATGCGAAAGCAAGGCGTAGTATCGGAGATTGAAAATCGAACAAAGTTCTTTTCTTTTCCTCCATACTTTTTTCTTTTCAGAAATATTATTTCCAAGTAAAATTTCTTGAAGAAATTGAGAATAAGAAAAAAGAAAAAACTACGACAGTCAATGAAAATGATGAACTCATCACAGAGTGTGTGTCGATATCGAAAATTTCCACTGATAATGTATATTTCATATCCAAATTCACAATCGCAACGTTCCGATAGATTTGATCGATGTTTGAATGAGAATGATATCCACGTTTCATATGTCTCTACGACAATGTGAGCTTATATCAATATGCACAAAATATGTTCGAATTTGAACCGGATTTTTGTTCGAAGTTGAATGGTTAGCGAAAAACGTTATTTTGGCAAAGATAATTCGGTTCAAACTTTGAACATTTTATTTATTTATTTATTAAATATAAATATATATATAAATTTTTTTAATTATCAAAAACTTGCATAACTAGTTAATAGTATTCATGTTATAGCAGTTATAGTATTCATGTTATAGCAGTTATAGTATATATTCATAGTATTCATGTTATAGCAGTTATAGTATTCATGTTAGTAAATTAATTGCTTCTGTACTGACAACTAGATGTTTTGAAGGCACAAGCAAATTTTGGTCTGACAATTCATGCAATTTGTAGACAACAGTTACTTCTTGCCAATCACTTTCCATTGTTGAGCAAAAAGCTGACGTCACAGTTGTCCACAAATTGCTCTACTTGCTGCACCACAAATTGGGGTGTGTTTTCTTTACAAAAAAGAAACTTTTTTAACGTTACGTGAATTTCATCTAATCTACTACTTGTATAAATAATTTGCTAACGTAAAGCACGATTCCCACTATCGCGGTAACGCGGCGTTTTGGCTCGAGCTTTCCAGTGATAGCACAGAAAGCTCGACACAAAACGCCGCTTTAAAGCGATAGTGGGAATCGTGCTTAAATGTTAATAGATCATTGACTCATTCTATTAAACGGTTTTATAATGTTGTCACCAGATGAAACCCGGTGCCTTTCGATTGGCGTACTTTTTACTAGTTCAGTATGAGAGTTTTAAAAAAAAATGTTCTATTAACACTAAAAACAGAAAAGAACTGGAAAAAAAAGCTTTAATATATTAAAGAAACTTTTAGTGCAAAACTGTTTCTTTAATTCTATTTGACGATCAAGTCACGTCGAACAGAGAACACGACGTATTTCACGAGATTTTCCAACCAATGCGTGGAAAAAAAAATTGAAAAGAAGAGACTTTAAGTAGCGAACGATACAGGGGGGATTAAATGTACGTGAGGAATAGAAAAAAATGGTGGATAGTGGGGATGAAAACCTATTGAACGGCGAACGAATTTACACTCGTCGAAAAAAGAAACGTCAAAAAAGCAAAAACCACACACACACACACATATCCACAACAGGGGTTTGTGTGTGTGTGTGGGTAAAAGTTTTAAGAAACATTCTTCGAAATATAAGCATCTTATGTCAAGAAAGAAACCATTCCTTTAAGAAAAAAAGTCGACCTCGAAGTCTGCTTACTGGACCTGTTTGGGGGATTAACTTTTCTTCTGCGATTTGTTTAAGACTGTGGACACAGTCGAAGGGAAAAGGTGGTTGATGAAAAGTACTGGACCCAGTTGATAAATGCAACGAGTGACAAGGTTAGAAACCGAGTGTCCGGAAAGTGGTGTTCACACGACACACCTGTACTAAACGGAAAAAAAAATAAATGGCGACCACAAAGGCATAAGTTGAAGTCTTTAAAACTGGATTAGCACAAAATGCTTAACTTTCCAAGCTGATTCGATCTTTAAGTTACAAGTTTCTTAAAGATCAGCCGTATTTATTTTGCGTGATGCCCGAACAAACAGACAGATAAAAATACCATTTTTATACTCTTTATATTAGTTTCACTTGTGAGTGAGCTGGGAATTGAACGTATACAGTAATGCCATCTACAGTCGTTAATGAGATTATAGCCTGCTGTATGGTTCAATGTACCAAAAACCGGATAAAACAAGAACCACATTAAGTCCACCATAAACACTCTTTTTGACGTATGACTTTAGAATAATCGGAGTGACGAAGTTACGGGCCCTTAAAGTCCAAAAAGTGTTTTACTTTTTTACAAAATTTCCATCCAAAACTTCACTATTAAGTCTTCTCACGACAAAAAAAAAACAACTTGAAAAACACAACAAAAGACTCTTTAAAAAAGAACCTGGTTTCACAAAACTTTTTTTTTAACCCACCACTTAGATCTCGAAAAGTTTCAACTGTATTTTTACAAGAACCCGCTCACCATTTTTTCCACTCCTATTTTAAAAATAAAAACCCAACCTAGTGCTATATAGAATAAAAAAGATGGAATAGGACCCATCATCACTAGAAAATGGCAGAACAGCTCACCTGTGCTCGTCGTTTTTCTCCACCCAAAAAAAAATACATAAGAACTCACTCCGACACATGGCTCAGGTTTTATTGGTTGAAAGGGAAAAGTAAAAAGGGAGTGAGAGAGAGAATGAAACTGAAAAAAAAAATGAAAGCAAAAGAGACAGAGAAAGAGTAGATCTTCGCCTGATATGTAGTACCCTAGTGACCTGTGAATGTAGATGGCGTCGTCGCAAAGCGAAACTAATGGGTTCCGTATTAGAGGGGAACCAACTCATACCCTACTTCCTCTTCCCGTAAAAAAAAAAGGGGTAAAATTTTTTTTAAAAGTGGTGTCGTCGTCGTCGTAGAGTCGCAGTGCGCTCCAATTGCTAAAGTACCCAGAGATGGTTTTACAACCGCCATTAAAATTTTCTAGGTACGAGTACAATGCCATAAGGTCCCCACTATACTGCTAAACGTGTTCAAAGATAAAGAAAAAAAATGACTTCAAAGCTTAAAACAAAATAAAAGTGAACCAAACGTATTTATAAAGATGACAAACCAACTGGTACATCCTGTTATGTATACAATGTTGAGGTTCTGACATTCCAAAAAAAAATTTTTTTAAGTAATGAATTCCTTCAAATCCATGACCAGAGAATAATAGTGAAGCCCATTTTATGCGTCTAAATTTTTTAATCAAATTCTATCGATTCCAACTATTTTTCTGACGTCACACACGTCCGGGCGCGTTTTCGTGCTTTCGGTCAAACAACGAAACACAACAAAAGCACTGAAACGCGCCCGGATGTGTGCGTGACGTCAGAAAAACAGTTGGAATCGATGGAATTTGATTGAAAAACTTTGATGTGTCAAACCCCATCGTAGCTTCGATTATTCGGAGTTTAAAAGTTTTTTGGTTTTGTTTTGTTTTTTTAAGAATGGCGTCATTGATTGTAACTACTGATTTTTTCCTTAATATCCATTGAATGCATGCGTTTTGTCTCGATCTTCGAATCAACGAAGCGATGAGGTAAGCCTGGTATACACGCAACGTTTTGTCTTTAATCTTGCATGATCATGCAGATTGTCAGATAGTGATAATCAACAAAATCGACATAATCATAATCGACAAAACGTTGCGTTGTGAACGGCAAATTTTGACGATTTGCATGAACTGAATGAGGTCCGTCAAACTGATGTCCTCATGCCAGACTGACGGCAAAACGTGTAGACCAGGCTTCACGAGCCCCAAGGTGATGGCTAGTCTAGTCTAGAGCGTTGATTAGGTAGCATAAATTCAGTTAAGGACAAATTTTAATACAAGGTTCACAAAAATATTTTTCATGATAATTGAATTAGCTGTATCTAACACATGTATACAACTTTTGATTATAATCCATATTCCATACAATTTAGTAGTACGTAGGTTATACGTGTCTTTGAACTTGTAATCTGTTGCACGGAAGCGTGATTGAAAATGATCGATTGAGCGTGCACACTTGGTGCTGTTATACTACTACGGTTGAGCAACCACTTCTTGTTTCATCAACAAGATAAGAGATGATGAAAATGATCAACCTGTTGTCCTCGTAAACAATTTCGAGCAAAGCAACAAACAGTATAACAACAACAACAGGTTCCACACCAAGTTTTATGTAGCAACAGCAAATAGTAGCAGCAGCAGCAATCGAAAGAGAAGTTTTACGACAACATGAGGAGACGACAACGTCACAGAACTGAATGCTTAATGAGTTTCGTGCTCACCTAGGGTGGATCAGCAATCCTATCACAGTGATGAATGGTTTTAGGTAAATGAGATGCTACAATAGAAGCAGTTGGAAGCCCAGGAAAGGGGTTTACATCACCAGCAGAAGAGAAGAGGATCGAATTAAGAGAAAGATAAATGCAGCAAAGTAGAGAGAAGAAACGATCTGCTGGATGTGCCCTTTCAACTATACGCGCCCCCTTTGTGAAAAATGGACCGGTTCAAAATGTTAAAAAATCATACTGAGGTGAATTTCTACAGTTATAAAATGGTATATCTACATATATAAAAGTCTACACTACACATTAAATATGTAAGGCTAGTCATGACATTTGTAAATTTGTAAAGATCGTTTTTTATGTACGTATGTGTCAAAGTGTGTCTTTTGGACATACTGATGTTTGAAGAGACGCCGTTTACCCTGATTGAAGCTATGGTACAACAATATTTAGTCTTCTAGAAAGACTAGTACCAATGTTTTTAAAATTTTCATGTCCATTTAGTATATTGCTTATGAGAAAAAAGAAAAGGTTGGACACACTATTCTGAACCAGACAAAAAGACCATTCCAGTTTGAACACCCATCAAACTAATGTTAAAACCACATGCAATGTTTGGTGGAGGGACTTATACACAACTTTGACGTCGGTTTCTTGTCAAGAAATTTTCATTGGAAGAGCAAGAAGTTGACGTCACAGTCGTTCACAAATTGCTGTAATTGTGCCACTGTTGAATTTATGAAACTTATGAGACTACTGTTAAATTTTCATATATTTAATATACTTATAGTTTAATATTTCATACACTTATTTTCATATACAGATATTTCAATATCTTTAACCGATCTACGATTTATTCTGCAATTTCAGTTGATATGCATTTAAAATGCGTTTATGTTGTAAGGTTATTAACCGAGTGTTCTAGGTTAATGATGAGTAAGTCTTTTGAAACTGTATATAAGCTTCCATCATTAACGTTACAAGAAAAGAACAATAACCATTTATACAGCCATTTCATTAAGACCAAACGACACGAGGTTACCATCACTTGAAATCGGTTTAATTAAGATATAAAAAATAACCAAATGGTAGTTAAAGAGAGAGAGAGGTGGTTTCTTGGGTAACTACACGTACATTAAGATCGCATTGAACACGGAGTATGGCGTAATGAAGTGTTCACGATTCAGCGTTTCCACTGTACATATCCCTCATATGTCTTTAGGCTACGAGAAAGTGGATAATGGGTGGGGGCAATGTAGTTAGGGCGGTTCTCGAGAAAGAAGGCAATTTCATCTAACAATCGCAATTTAACGCCAAGTTCTTTTAAGCCAAACTTGGCTTTAGGCCTTAATTGCCACCTATCGCCTTAAGCCCAGACAATTGCACTTTCCTTACACAACCGCTTTTTTTTTACCGGCCACATCAATTTTTTTTTCTCAAGATTTTTCTAAATATCCTCTATGTAAGTAACATCGACCCTTCCCTCATTTTGACCTTAATCCACCTCGGAAAAAAAAAATAGGTGAGAAAAATCTTGTTATTTTTCGAGAAAAATGTGTAAGAAAATTATCGAACCTCCTCTTTAAAATTTCACCACCTGCAATTTTCGAATATTTCCGTTTGTTTCAACGTGCAGGCATCCTTTATAAACACATTAACTTACTAGTACTATTTCAATGTGTAAACTACTCTTTTTTTTGAAAAAAAAAAGCAGTTGTCTATCTTTTTCACACCGTACACCCTATACCTGTAATTTTGATAACTATGATGAACAACGTCGTGGTGGTATAATAATAATCTAAAAACCCTAGTAGTTTTAAGATTACTCTATTATAGGAATCCCTTTTACAAGACGTTGTTTCTTTGAAAACAAGCGCCACAAAAAAAAGCCCCTATTTTATCTTTTAACCTGTTTGTTGAGTGGCTGGCAAAACCTATTGGAAAATGAAAATCGATATTCCTTATTTACAGCTTCGCCAAAACTTTGTTTATTAATTTCCTCCGAATAAGGGTTAAAGGGAAACCTTTCGTACAAAAGAGTTTCATCCTTAAAAAATAGGACGAAATAAAGAACAATGAATAACCCTTTCCTTCAATTTTTTGTTTTTAATAAAAAGGAGCTCAATAGATCGAGAAAATGCAAAAGCAGGAATAAAACGAACCACAAATAGAACCACAAAAGACCATTCAAAACCGAAAAGGACTTCGAAACAATATAAAAAAAAAATTGTAGTTTCAGCAAAAATATAGTCATGCTCAGATGCACAAAAATTTCTAACCAATTCACAATGCATTATAATAAACCATAAAAATTAAATTTTAAATGAAAACTAAAAATAGAGAAATTGCATTTTAGTTTCTCATCTCTCTACATCAGTGTTATTAAACATTGTTAAATAAGAAATGTAAATTAAAAAGTCAGAATCTAATTGAAGATTTCCATGCAGTAACCGATCAGTTCCAGTTTTTGTCGAAAATAATTTTTTTTTTCGATGGATATAATTGTTTCGAAATTCTGCGGCGTTTTGTGCAAGAAACAGGCCAATCTGATGCTCAGATTACGCGATATTATCATAGATGGCGCTGACAGTCAAATAACGAGATATCACAGATGGCGCTGACAGTCACCGTTTGGCGCACAAGCCAAGTTAGCTTCACAACTGTCCGGCAGCTCTTTGTTATTTGCTGTGTACTGATTTTAGAACAAATCGGCAGCACTATTTCACGGTTCTCTTTACTGAGAAAAAATATATATTGCCAGTGAAATATTTTTGGCGAAAAAATGTATCAACAAACTGATCTGTACATATCTATTTCATATCTAAACATATCTAAACATTTTGCATATTTTACTGTCAAAATAGTTTTTTTGTCGACACTGTCCAATTTTAAAAAGTTGACCGGTTACTGCACCGACGAAGCCTTTAAATTTGTACTTTTTCACTACTCATTACACTACGCCCTTTATATGTGGATAAATTACATAAATGTATATTTTGCCGACAATGTATAGTGGTTATATACAATGCCTAGAATGTCAAATCTGATTTAAGCAATGTATGATATTAGCATTGGAAGAGTTACATTATGCAATAGGTTGGGTTAAAATTTTTAGAGTCACTTTTTTTGTAGAGAACAATTTTTATTTACTAACTAAAACTATTCTTTACTAACTCAAACAGTCATTATACAAGCAACTATTTTATATTTTTTGCCAAAATAGGCTGGGCATTGTATAGAATGCGTGAACTTCATACTTTTGCGGTACATTATACTTCCATGATTTCGCCTATCAAAATACGTACTTAGAATATACGTTTGGTCTGCAAAATCTGACAAGCAACAATTCAATCAGAGCCCCTAAAAAGAGATTTGTTTCCGATTTCTTCACCTTCAAAATCAAATTGAGTATCCCTTATTTCTCTTCCTACTTTTTTTGTGTATCCCTCACCTTTTTTATACATTATTTGATTCTCTCCCTTGGAAATCGATAGTAGCTTCATCTGCCACACACACACACACATATATATACACACACACCCAAAAAAAAAATAATAAAAATACGATACCAAATGTCAACTTTCGTTTTCTCCTTCGACCAACTTGATCGGACGACCAAAAAAGCACACTACAAAATGAAATAAATATATATATAAAAGAACAATAGATGCACAACTCTTGTGGCATTTTCAACCTACGATAGGAAGAAGAAGAAGAAGAAAAAACAATTTCTCGTGTGTGTCAACATATTAAATCGGAGACGGAGAAAGAACAAAGCAGAAGAAGCTCTTTTTCGACTCTACTACAGTATAAGACGAATTCAGTTTCTTGGAAAATATTCTTTTTTCTGCTTCTTCTTACTTTCTTGCATGCTAAAGCTTATAGATTTAGGGATGAAATTGTCAGGCGGATTCGAACCTCATACGAGAGAGACCCGAAATTGTTTTCCAACCAGGGGCCCCTGAGCACACACTTTAGGAGACTCATAAAACGCCAATAGACACTGGATGGCGTTGCACGCTTTTTTTTTGTGTGTAGGGATTGTACGAAGGGGGGTGTTAAATGCACAACGATACACGAGATAAGGAACGCACGGTACAGAGAAGAAAAAAATACACACTTAAAAAAAAAATAGAGTTGGAAATGAAAGACTAAAAAAGAAGAAGAAGAAGAAGAAAGTGAGTGTATAAAGAAGGGAAAAAATAAAAAAAGGGGTAAAAAAACATTCGAGGGGGTTAAGGCGGGTGCCAAGAACAATCTCAAAGAACACACCAGACCAACATTGTAGTAGTAGGAGGAAGCGCGTGCCAAATTTCAAACCCACCAACTGTTTTAACGCAGATGATCAACAGTCGTTTTTTATACTGTTTAAATAGAGAGGGAAGGTGGGGGGGGGGAGGAGGAGTCTGATAACATCCCCTTATTTTGAGAGCAATTTTGGGGGTAGAAAATGATTATGATAGAAGAAAGTGCAGACGTTGAACAACGAACGATTCCAATAAAAGTTGGCTAGAAGTCAATAACGATTCAAAAGGTAACCGAAAGAATTCAAAACGCTCCTATTTAATAATGTGAGAAAAATATAACAATTTCTTTGAAAATAAAACATAATTTCATGAAACTATGAAATCTATCATTGGTCTAAAATAGTGCCCAAAAATACGCTATGTTTTAGACCACCATGATATAACTAAATAATATTGCATATGTCACCCATGCATTGCATACAACGCCTAAACATCGTATAGAATCCTTAACCTCTATTGGCAAAGTATGAAATAGCATTATCTCGTATAAAACTGTTTAGGTTAGTTAAGGTTAGTTTAGGTCAGTTAACGATATTTTCACTGAAAAAATTAAGCCTAAATTTAAACCTAACCAAAACTATTGCATAACATAACTATTCCATGCTAATTTTATACTTTGGCCTAAACATTCTATACAATGTCTAGGCATTATGCGTGGATTCTATAAATTGTTCGGTGACATATGCAATATCTAGTTATATCAGGGTGCACTAAACATAGTATATCAGTTTTTTAGTATAGTATATCCCTTTAAGAGCTTCCGTAGAATTCAATAATATAGGTGATTTAAGAAAAAATAGCGTCTAATAACATTTTCGGATCAATTTTTGACAGGTTAAAAGTTTCGAAAAAAATTATTGAAAAATATTAGTACGAACTAGATATATACTACTCGCATATGGTAAAGTCTGATCTTTAAAATAAAACATACCTAGTTTTTTATGCGAGTTGTAATTTTCAGTTTCGTTCAGTTTTATATAGCAACGTACTTGGCTCAAACCGTTACAATACCCTAGTCAATGACTAAAATGTGTATTAAAAAACTATGAATCACCATTTTGTACACCCTGTATAATGAATAATAGTAATTATAACCAAAAACTAAACTTTTAATTCACGTTCACCTATTACACGACCTCGTAAAGAACAATTCGCGAACCGTCAACCGTAACACATTACTAGTAGTGTATTTACAGTAATGACCAAAAAAAAAAAAATAACCTTCGTGAAACATTACGATTATCCGGAATTATTTATTACAAAGTTGTTTTTATAACCAACCCATTAATTTCGAACGCAAACACAAAATAATAAATATTTACACAAAAAAAAAAATAACCACTAATGGGCGATTTGAGCTTAATGTTAACCCCAGTAAAAATTAACCCTATATTTTACAAAAGGAGATTTCACGTTTTTATTTAATTTTTTTGTTATTAATTATTTCCTCTTAAGATTCATCATTATTGCAACGAAAAATTCTGCCGGATGTTTTTCCCTCTTCCGAAAAAACGACGGAATTATGGGAACGCCCACTGCGACTCCATTTTTACTTATACGACCTTTTCCTTCTACTATTTCCATCATCATCTTCCACGCTACGAAACTTTTCATAAAAAAACAAAGTAAAAATAAAATAAATTCACACACACACAGAAAATGTAAACACCCCAAACTTAAGCGTTTCCGTTATTTAAAAAAAGTCGAAAATTGTACGACCTCCCAAAACGAACCCATTTCTCGCAAATTGTATGAAAAACAAATATATGCGTAATAAAAATATTTAAATACAAAAATGAATGATATAATTACTTTTGTGAACATATAGTGTATAAATAATTAATGCAAATTTAGATTAATGTGATCTTTGAGTAACGTGATAATTCGTTTTATGCGAGTTTTGAGAAATTCCATGTTCGAGTTCTGCAATTTTAAAATCCTATTTTATGTGAATTTTGTTACATTGAACTTAAGCGGTTTACTTTTCGATTTAAGCGGTTCTCACTTCATGCAATTTTGGTACATTGACTATACAGTGTACATTATCATAGAATTCTGTAGATGGCAGTATACGTTCAATCCACAACCACTCACAAACGCACAATTTCACAAGTGAAGCTAATATGAAAATACATAATACGTATTTTTACACTATTGTAAATGATATCTTAACTCTTCTACCTGAATTTTATTTTATTTATTTTTAAAATTAATCAACACAAAAAGTGTTCTATTTCATCAGCAGAGGGCGGTGTTGCAAACAATTCGGATGATTTGAAGAACTATTCGTGTATAAACGAATTCATTTTTCTCGTAGCGTTTGGAATATTACTACGGGATTCAGGATTTCAAGATGTACGCATAAAGTGGTACTTCATGTACCACCAAGTACATATTAAGAAGGATGAAAGAGGACAAAAGAAAAAAAGGACGATAGGAAGAAAGAAGAAAGAAAGAAAAACGAAAAAGGACATTGGTGCTGATTACTTCGCACGTTCCTTGACGCAAAAGCTTGGACGTGTGAAGGGTGATAATAATCGTTGGGAGGCGCCACCTGCGGCCAGCTTGCGTACATCATATTTTACACACACACACACACACACGCCCGCGCGCAAAGATGGGGGTGTAAAAGAAGAAAGAAAGAAGAAAAAAGAAGACACGAGAGGTGGATAACGACGAAATGGCGAATCCAAGGTCGAGATCACAAAAAGAGTATATACATATATAGTGAGGGGGGAGGGGGTGAAAAAAAGAGTGGACATTGGCATCACGTGGTCATCTCCGGAAACCCCCACGTGGTAGGAGATAGACGGGAAGAGAAGTGAAAGGTCGGGAAAGCTGATGGAGGAGGAGGAGGACAAGAAGAAGGGGGAAAAAAAAGACGAAAATGATGGGATGTGGGGGATGAAAGAAAATGGTTGGGGGATGTGAAAAGAGAGTGAGAGAGTATGTGTGTGTGTGTGTAGACGTGACTTTTGGGGGGTACTCCTGTTTTTCCCTTCTTCCGTCTTCCCTCGAAAAGTGCGAGGACCAGATTGAAAACACACGTTGAGTAGACGAAAACGACACCTGCTTTTTCTTTTTTGACGTTTTACTTGGATCACCCCGTACATTTATTGAGAAGTTGAAAAAATTATTTTGTCAATCGATATACAATTGAAAATATACGTGATTTAACGATTTATATAATTTATATATTAGCTTCGCTTGTTAGTGAGTGAGTTTGTGAGCTGGGAATTGCATGTATACTGCCATCCACAGCCGTTTATGCGAGTCTACTGTAAAGTCCAATGTACCAAAAAACGCATAAAACGAGAATCACATAAGTCCAATGTAAAAAACAAAAATCGCATATATTGATAAAATCATCGAAAATTGCAGAAATCAAAAATGGAATCACTTAAAACTCGCATAAATTGAATATTGCAATCATTCAAAGATCGCATAAGTTTTGATTCGCATAAATCGAAACCTGCAGAAATCAGAACTGGGTTGTTTTTTTTTGTTTGCAATATGTATATACATACAGTATATCTGTATATGACAGTAGGTTATATAGTGAAGCATTTTTAATCTAATTTTTTTTTTAATGTGTAATGAATTGTAAAGGGTGATCCAAAAAATTCGCACGCGTACAAAAAGTAAATGGTACTGTAACTGTAATACAAAAAAATATTTATAAGTCTAATAAACTGCAATTGAATGATAATTACATAGTTATCGATAAACGTCCAACAAAATTATATAGAGTGATCCATAAAAAATCATCGTTGTATACAATCAACGATTTTGCTACAATTCATCACACGTTTTCAGGTGAGAAACGTTTCATCTTAATATAAGTAACTTATTGAAAAAACAAAAAACTTAAAGTAACAAAATGAATAACAACCAAAAAATCTAACGTTACCGTAACCTAAATTTAGTTTCAGTTTGTTTTATTACCGTGTTTTTCATTAGACCGTGTTAGACAAATAAACTACATTCTAAACGAACGAAACCGTGCGAGTGAAGAAGAAAAAAATAACATCAGCAAAAGTTGACTGCAGTTTAGGCAGAAAGAGAAGATAAAAATTTATTTATAACTTATCCATCTTCCACAAACACAAACCAGAATCGTCTACTTGCAATGAATCAGTATGCACAGGGTGATCCAAAGTCTCTTACAATCTAAAGTCTCTTACATACAACACAACAACGCATGCGTTTGTACTAAACACCCAAACAAGACTTTTTATAAGATCATCCTGTTCATTCAAACTTATTTTTTGTTTATACACGGTGATCCAAAAATACAGTATGTAGTAAAACTTGATGCTTATACAGGATGATACACAAATTATACGGTTTATGATCATATAAGCTTAGTTTATTTGAATCATATAGTTTAATATGATACTTGATATTTATATATATATATTTTAATTCATACAATATCGTAAATATAATCGTATCTGATGTTTGTACAAGGTGATCCAAAACGTAACGTATATTTAATTTTGTTTTGTTTTTTGTTTTTTAAACTTCGGGAATCATCATACAGCAAGATCAAAAAGTGTGCTTAATGCAGTGGAATGGTGTAGTCGATGTTTCTACAGGGTGATACAAAACTGTAACGAATAGTATATACTTGACGCTCACCCTAAGAAAAAGGTTGAGACTGAAATATAAAAAGAGAACCATGGTGTAGTTAAGTGATGGTGTGACAAAAGTGTTGCTTCGTGCGACAATCAGTGTCACACAGTTGGAAACGAAATATACGACTCGTGCTCCATTGCTTTCGTGGGAATGAAAATTACCTTAGTTGTCGTTTACGTTTCGGTATTTTTTCGTCGTCTTCCTCTTTTAACCCCCCTACCATTTTCCCCAGAGTGGGATAAAAAACGAAGGGAAAACAAAAAGGGTTTTGGGAGACGAAAAAAAATGAGAGTGAAAAAGAATAAAGGAAAAAGCCGGCTCACACGTTAAAAGGTTAAAACAACGCATGCGGTGATGATTTTTCATTCATTTCTATGCTTCATAATCAAGTTGCTGCAATTTTTTTATACATTTAAATGTTCAGTAAAATAATAATAACACAAATATATCCCATTTTATTATCTCGTGTATTGCGAAAGGATTAAATAGATTCGTTATTAAAAAAATTCAATGATCTAAAATTCGACAAAATTTTGTAAATTCCGCATAAACTTCCGTAAACCAATTCAAATACCGCATAAATTCCGTAAACTAAATTTGGTGTTTATTAAAAATATGGTTATGGAATAACTTGAACTATTTTATTTATAAGTTTTCAAGTTTAAAAAAAAAAAGGATTTTAACCTACCCTTCTGTAATTCGATAATGTAAATTTGACCAAATTTGTAAATTCCGCATAAATTCCGAAAAAAAAATCCAAACACCGCGTGAATTAAACAAACAAAAACTAGATGTTGATTAAAAATATGTTGGATTATTATTATTTCAAATAGTTATCATTTTTCATGTTGAAAAAAAAAAAGGATTTTTACCCACATTTCTTCGATAATGGAATTCGATAATGTAAATTTGACAAAAATTTGTGAATTCCGCAAAAATCCAACTACCGCGTAAATTCCGCAAACAAAAAGTTGGTGTGGATTAAAAATATCGTTCGAATAACATTCAACTATTTTTCAAACATTTCTAATTTTCCATGTTAGAAAACCATCCATTAACCCCCACCCTCTTCCAACATGAAATCCTAGCTACATAATGAGGGGGTAAAAGACAAGCGAATAAACACACAAAAAAAATAAAAGCAACGACTCCGGAAATGCATTTATAATCTCTCAAGCAAACCGTTACGACAATTTGTAACACAAAGACCACAAAGAGTAGTGACGAATAAAATAACAAAAAAAAATAGATAACCCACCCACCATAAAAAAAAACCACAACAACAAAAAAAAATAACACAAAACACAAACCCTTTATACATGGATACGTAACAGAAGAAAACCCTTTGCAACAACAAAAGAAAACGTCGAGCAAAAGCTTATTGGAATCGAAAGCGAATCGAAAACACACACACCAAAAAATGAAGGATGGGGGTAAATAGATAGGTATATATGGGTGGATGGTTAGTGAAGACGAACATTCTGTGCTACGCACTCCATGGCTAAGGGGGATGAACATATTGAAGGGTATGAGAACCCCCTCTGCAATTAACGCTTATCCTTCGCAATTATCGATCGCACCCCTGACTCCTCGATAGATTTTTATCGCTAGAAATAATCAAAAACGAGGCGAAAAGAGAGCGATGTATGATTGTATGTGA
>JAQIWH010004921.1:0-15801 GCA_034695005.1 Cryptops parisi
ATCAGAGCCTACGCCCCGCCCACCACCTGCCTACCCTCGCCCACCTCCCGGAACGATGCTAGATTTAGCATCGACCGCATTTTGAGATATGGCGCGAGAAACAGCTGATTGACTAGAGTCTTTTAAAAACCTGGTGTCAGACATGTCAACTACAAAAATTATCTTTTCGGTGGGTTTTTTTTTTTACAAAATAAAATCAAAAATTGGAAATAATTAGATTACTATTTAAACATTATTTGAGTGAAAATATTCACAATAAAAAAATTAATGTTTGTTTTTAAATTGAAAATGTTGTTTCAAAATAGACAGATCATCCCGCCCTGTAAGCGCCAACACACAACAGACAACACATGGATATGAACATAACGTAATCTTGACGTCGTTTTATTAATTGTTTTAATAACATAAAAGTGCTTGTTGTACCTATTTTTTCTTTAAAGATCACCTCAAAATGACATCTGAAAAAACATCGAGTACCGATGCCGGTGATGAAAGTAATGAAGCCAAAAACACTGAAAAGAAAATCAGAAAGAGGAAGAAACAGCTGTATAAAGCCATCAAAGATCAAGTGAGAAGAAGAAACTCGCTCAAAAAATAAAATAAATAACTTAATTCGTATTTACAGATGATTCGTGGGTACTCTCCGGTTATATCCAGGCCCAGTCTGATTGTACTTAATTATGGGTTTATTTTGCAGGTTAGGTTAGGGAAAAACAAAGAAACGTATGATGATATTGTTTTGTTTTCCTAATCTAACCTGCACAATAAACCCATAATTAAGTACAAGCAAATAGCAATATCAGACCGAGCTTGGCTATAACCGGATTCGTGTTTAACGGTGTAGAATGTGTCACCAAAACATTTATCAACTAGCTGCTGTACATAGCTTTTTTTCTTGTAACGGTACTTTGTACAGTACCCTGTATTGTACGGGTTAATTTTGCTAAGTTGTGTAGTAATAAACAGTGATTTGTATCCGACATATGTCGGATTAAGAGAGAGACTACTGTATACGCATTTCCCAAAAAGCATTGTTAAATGAAATCAGCATTACTCACAAAATGCCAAACGTATCACTCAGGTGTAGTACTGTACAATGTTCTATTTGATCACTCAAATAAATAAATAAATAAATAAAAATAAACACTTAAAAATACATATTAACAGAACTCACATTAGTCTTGTTTTTATTTTTTCAGATGGAATTTTATTTTGGCGATTCCAACTTGATGAAGGATAAATTTCTTAAAGGTCTATTAGCTGAATCGGAAGATGGATGTAAGTAGTACAACATCATTTTAATATTTACAACTTGACAACTAAAATAACAGATAATGCTTTATTTTTTTATATTGTCATTTAAATTTATTCGTTTTAGATATTGATTTGGAGATCTTTCTCAAATTCAATAAAATACGTGCACTCACTACGAGTCCCAAAGAACTGGCACAAGCTTTGGCAACTTCGGAACTTTTACAGGTGGTACACATTTATACGGACACTCAAAAAGAATGTTTGTTATAATTTATTTTTTTTTTAAAGAAAACATAGTTGTTATATATAAATGGTAATTATTCATCAATTTGAAAAATGGAATCATCATGATTTTATATTTCCAGGTAGAAGAAGATGAAACGGGTACGAAAATCAAACGAGCAGTTCCCGTGTCGGAAAGAGTCGATTTTGATGAGAGCACGATTTATGTTGTAAGCCTATGAACGTTGTGTTTAAAACCCCAAAAAAAAACTAAATACACGGAGTTGTATTTATAGAGTTTGGTCAAATTTATTTTTGTTTACTCTTTATAGGAACACATTCCACCTGATGCCGATCATGAGTGGATTAGAAACGTATTTGGCACCTATGGGAATATCACGTATGTCCGTTTGCCACGTTTCAAAGGCGGCAACCAGAATAAAGGATTCGCTTTCGTCGAATACGATTCTCCCAAGGCTGCACAATTAGCTTGCGAAGTGAGAAATGTCATCAATGGTTTTCAATTGCATTCTTCAGGGAGTTCCTGAAAGGCCATCAAAATTTAATCACAGAAGCTAGACATGAAATCAAAGCAAACCCTATACACATGGGTCTGGAAATGCTTCTCTTCCTAGATAATGCGGGGCACAGGAACATCCTGTACACTCCGTTCTTTGTAGTTTCTAAACATCTGAATTTTTTTTTCAAACTATTTGTTAGCATTTTGGTGCATCGACGGCTGACTTCATCAATTTGGAGCAAGACACAAAGGAGGTGACGAAAAAGCGAAAGAGGTCACCGAGTCCAGTCACATCCAAAAACGAAGATGAGTCGACGGAAGAACCTCCAGCCAAATTGAAAAAGCAGGATAATGCCTCTTCAGAAATAAAGGTCAAAAAACATGACGAAAAACAAATTCACAAAATATTGCCATTTTTTTCCCATATTTTTCTCACAAACTTTTGTATTTCAGAATTCTGTGACCATTGTTGATCTGGACCAAAATACTCAGACGAGCGAAACATCCAAGAAAAAGAAACGAAAGCGACAGAAAAAAACCAAACATAAAGTGGAAGAGCAGCAACCGATACCCCTTCGCGTCATAACAAAGTGCGTTGTAACAAGAATGACAAATCAAATTTCATCTAAAAAATATACAGCATGTTCCTAAAAGGTCTAGTCAAACTTTAACCACAGATGTTATTCGTCAAACCAAAGCAAACAATGCATATAAACATGGGTCCAAAAATTCTTTCCTTCTGAGACAATGTAAATGCATAAACTTATGGTCTCATAATCACACTAAGTATGCAAATGAGTATATCTTTCTGGACCAATGTTTATATAGACTTTTTGCTTTATTTCGATGTGTAGCATCCGAGGTTAAAATTTGAAAATAAAACAAGTTTGACACAAAACTCTTTAAAATGAGCTATTTGCAATGAATTCCCTACATTTTGAAGCAAATAGCTTGTAATCGATTTGATGGTCTTTTTTGGAGCACCCTCTATAGTCTACATACATATGTATATTTTTGTTGTTTTGTTTACTTTCACTGCTCAGATTGGAATGGAAACGGCTGAGAAACAAATATCTGACTTTACAAAAATCCAGCATGGCCAAGCTCAAAGGAGTGTTGCTGCTTGAACCCAAAGATATGATTGACGAACCTCAATCGAAACCAGAACCGATGGAACAAACGAGTGGAATCCTCAAGCTGAATACATCAGTAGATATCAATGCACCAGAATTCAAGGTAGTTAAAGTTGCCCAAACATAACATTATCCCAAAACGTAAACTGATGATTTTAGGCAATTAACTGAAAGGTCTAGTGTAAAAGGTTGTTAAGTAACACTTTTGTCAAAAATGACCTAGAAGAATTTTCTAACGCATAATTTTGAGCAACATAACAATATGTGCAAAGTTATTGATGCAACAAGTGTGAAGTAGCCCATAGACAGCAATGCAAGTTCAGATCTTTAAACACATTTTTCTCAAAAATGGCAAAAATGTCACTTAACACCCTTTGACACAAGGCCGTTCAATTGGTTTCAAAATAGTTACAACCCGTTTCACAAGTAATGTTAATATCATTCTCACTTTTGTTAGGCAAACGCTGCTTTTATCTCCACCGTTTTGTACGTCGACAACCACAGTAGCTCAACGGACGTTTATATTCGATGTTTGGACGACGAAAATGCAAGGCGGCTACTCGACTCGTCCTTTCTTAAGTCTTATGGCAAGGCTGAGCTATTAACAGGTGAGATAAAACAAACCCATAATCTACTTATGTTCACGTTTGTTAGCTAAATAATTATTTTTTGACATTTCGTAACAGGCGATGAAGAAAAAGAGTACATGGAGAAGGTTAAAGACGAACGAGAAATGAAGCATGCTTCTAAGGGGCGGTTTAAAAAGCGAGGACGAGAAAAAGTAACAAATTCATTAAGAGTCTTAACTGTACTGGTGCATTATGTAATTGAATGGCTTTGAGCAATATAATGGTAAGCCACACGTTTCCAAAAAATCAAATTTTTGCACCAAACTGTCCCTCAGTAGTTTCTAGGTTACTTCCTGGATTTTCCAGAAAATGGCAGTGTAATGCAGAGAATTACCTTGTTGCTCACTATGATCTCCATGAAATGTCTCGCCAGAAAAAACGGCTCAAGAACAATTTTAAAAACGTGGTTACCATTATATTTTTCGAAGCAGTTCAATTCTAAATGTTTTAAAGTGAAGAATTACATAATGCACTCACAACTCTTCATTCATTTTCTAAATGTTTCAATCTCTATTTCAGCTCATAGCCAAAGCTGAGGAGTTGGTTGCCAAATCCAAGCCCATACACATTCATTTTGATGATTAGAATCGTACAACAAGTTACTCATCCAAATCATTTTACCTGTTACTTTCATCGTGTATGTTCGTCGGAATAAATTTCATTGATTACTATAAACATAGGCTTTTATTTTTAATAAAATGTTGTCATTTTGGTGGTCACCGTTTGAAACCTCCTCTGAATCCACCTCCACCACCTCTTCCTCGACCACCGCCACCAAATCCTCGACCACCGCCGCCGCCACGACCTCCCCGAAAACCACCGCCACCGCCTCGTCCACGTCCTCCGCCACGACCACCTGTAATTATATTTCAAATATTAAATCGATTTATGCTGATTCAAAAAATAAAGTAAGTATTTAATGCCGCACCTCCTCTTCCACCACGGCCACCACCTCTGCCTCTTTTGGGTCCTGCTGCACCTGCTGGTCGCGGTAAAAATCGTTGCAAGGGTAACAATTTTGCAGGATCGATAAACATCTGAAAAAAATGTATCAATAAAGTTACATGAAGATGCTTAAAAAAAAAAGCAACGAAATTTCCCAAACTGGCTTGCATACCTTATCGTTGGCTTTAAACGAAGATGCTTTTACATCGTCGGAGAGTTTCACGGAGACAAACTGATTTTAGATGTTAAGAAACGAAACATCATGACAGTTTATAAAAGTAACTTTTTGTAATTGAACTTTGAAAAAGTCAATATTGATTTACCATAAAAAAAAAAATGATAAAAAGCCCAAGTATAGGCCTAGCCTAGTTAATGGTTAACTTGCTTAAACTGTAGCTATAAAAAGCTTTACTTATCTTTAACATTCAGTTTGAGAATTGTCAAACAATACAAAATGCAAGTTGCTCTCCCTCTTTACCTGTCCATGAAAAAATATTTTCATGACAACAAGTAAAAACCATAATGTGAGTGTGAACAAAGACAATCCCTCCACATGCTATAGCACAGGTTACATACTAGTATATAGAAAAGGATACATAATCTCTAATTGACCCCAAGATTTCGTCAACTTTTCCAATTTGCTGTTTGTTTTCTAGGTAAATCGGAGCGTTGAAGAAAGGCACATCGTCGATCGTACACTTGACCACCAACTGATCTTCGCACGGGTGTGCAAAGTAGCCCAGCTCTGAAAGTCAACATGCAATTTCAATATGCAGTTACAAATCAACAAAATAAATCTATCTCAACATATCACATTCTGCTGGTGTTATATGTACCTGTCACTTGATCAGGGGGTCCTTGGTCGTAATAACCACCACCACCACCTCCTCTTCCGCGTCCACCACCGAAACCGCCTCGACCTCTTCCTCCTCCGTAACCTCCTCCACCTCCTCCGTAACCACCTCCACCTCGTCCTCTACCCCCTCCTCTATTATTTCCATAAAAACGACTCATTTCCTGAAAACAAAATAAAAATATAGTAATTAGATTCAACAAAATAAACAATAATTCATAAAGCCTACAAGTCAAGTTTACCAGCTAACACAACATGTGCAAAAAGTGCATGCCACAACATATACATTTGAATATACTACAATTATTCTCTCGATACTGACAAATGCAAATCTACTACGTAACATCACGTAAACTATAAAACTAATGCTTGTGTGATCAGTAAAAATATAGTATATTGTAATACACATTATTTATTATAATATATCAAAAAGATCAGATATGTACATATTAAATTTTAGCACTATAAATGACAATTCCTATTTATCAGTAAAATTTATAGTAATAAAAGTAGTAATTTATTAATAAAACATTACCAATTTTTTAATAACATTTACATAGACTAAACATTATCAGTAAAACCAGTACAAAAATTTAGGGTCTAAAATGGCAATTAAGCCCATATTAGATTAAACTATGCATAAAGCCAATGTGTCCACAAACTTGTACATTTTATAATATTCATCAACTTACATTATTTATTACCCAATATTTTAATTAACAAGCTACATCGTTCATTTTTATTTTACATAAAAGCACGACTATAATATGCACACACTACTTTTGTGAAGTGAAATCCTACTACTTTTACTTTAAATATAACAGGATTTAATTTTGTTGTTTATTGTTCTATCTACACGACAACAACTACATTTTATAACATATAACGCAATTAATTTCTACGAATCAATCATATAAAACAAACCTAAGTCCGATCTGGATCCAAGTCAATAGCACGTGGAATCCAAGAAAGCAGCCATTAAAATGGGAACGAAAATCGAGATGGTCACAAAGCTACTTTGCGCATGAAAGCGAGATTGTGATTGGTTGGCGACACCACATCGTGCTCAACTGACCAATGAAAAACCCGAAAACATCCCTCGTTCACATTTGCACCTACTAAAACATTGGCTACGTTCACATTGGACGCTTTTTCGCTAAAAAAGCTCATCAACTTCCAAATATTGTCGATAACCAATATAGTTCAATGTAAATTGAACAGACTTATTGAGTATCTTTGGACGTCTGTGTACCTTTTTAGCGAAAATGCGTCCAATGTGAACTTAGCAAGACTTAGCCATTGTCACAACTCCAGCATTGAAAATACTATATCAAATATAAACAAAAAAATAGAAATATATAAGACATTTAAATATTGGATTATTCATAAACTGGGGGTAAACATGCACTTTTACGTCCTCAAATGGTGGCACCAAAGCTATGTCCATAGACACAAAATCACATTAATTTTAAAAAAATACAAATGTATCTATGATTTTCTTTGTTTTTAAACTAACCGGGTCTTTAAACTCTACTGAACTTTCATTTCCAGTGGTCATTTGAGGACAAAGTGCACGTTTTCCTAATCTGGATAAATATACAAAACAAAACCAAACAACTTTGAAATATCAATAATCTGGATAAGAAGTTGTAAATTTGATAAACCAAACAAAAACCCTTCACCTTACTAAAATTACATTAAAAACTTGTCCTGGTATTATTATATTTTTTTTTTTTAACTTTCCTTTATTTAATCAAACCAAAATACAAACAAAAGAATTCTACAGAATTAAGACAAATGCCAAGATACTTCGCTAAAAACATGACACTTTAAATCCTTTTTTTTTCTCTTTCCCCTAACAACTTTGAACGATGGTTTGGGTGAGGTGGCCACAAAAAAAACCATAACATTTTTCTTCGCCAAACAACTACGTGTTAAATCTCCACCAAGCCAGACCACGGTTCAATTCCAAAAAACACAAACTGTGCGAACGGAGCAGGATATCTAAACTATTTATTTTTGTTTTGTTTTTCTTGTTTGTTTTTTTATTCTGGAGGCTAGTCATCCCATTTTTTTTTCTTCTCGTCTAAGACTAGTGGGCGTTCTTTGATCATTCGTTTTATTTACCAAGACAATGCAATTCCTACAATCTGCACAATCAAAATATTTAGTGTGCATGTTGAATTTACATAATCTCAGAATGAACTGGAACGGCTTTTTTTGTTTTAAGATTAAAGGAGCTGATGGGAAAGCTTTCTGAGAAACAAAACTTAAGGACCTAACAGAGAGCTTCCAAATCCAGAGCCATGCCAATCTTGTGGCAGCCCTGGTTGAAATTTTTGCCATCGATCATTGCGGACAAGGTCATCGTTATCCCTAAAAACAAACAAACAAAAAAAAACAGGGATTAGCATGCTAATAAAATGTATAATAAACCACCTTTCAACTCTCATAAACCGTTTGATACTTACCATCACGTAGTCGTTGAGTGAAGCCAAGCCCAATTTGACTTACGTTATTCACCTTCATCTGTAAATATTTGAACACAACGTTAACAAAAGCATATTTTACATATAAGTTGCAGGCAATGTATAAAATCGACTACTCTGTTGGCAAAGTATAAAATCACAGTGTATACAACTGCTAGTTTAGTCAAGATTAAGTTAGACATTAGATGACACGTTCTGAAAAAAAAATTTAGTCTAAATTTAATTTCTAACCCAAATGCTTGCTTAACTTATTTCAATGCTAATTTATACATTGCCTAAACAGGCTACGAATTCTACAGATTCTAAACTTTGCCAGTAACACATGAATTAGCAGTACTTTGTAGTAGTACTTTGGGATTGGACATCCCACCTCGCTTTTGGAACTACTTGCTTGTACTTGGAATCACTTGGTACTCAAGGTTAGATTAATAAAACAAAAGCACATTAGGCAAAAAATGTGCTTTTTTTTTTCATTATTAGATAAACAATGTCAAGTCTCGCCAACATATGCGAACAGCATTTCTAGCCCAAGTTAAACTGTTATTTATTATTAATAAACCAGCATCTACAAACTTTTTATTTACTAAAAATTGTTTAGTGCAAAAAAAAAATCAATTTTTAGTTTAAAAAAAAGCAACATTCGGCGGTAGTCCAGAAGCATAGTTGGGTACTCGAAATGCAACAACTGGATATCAACCTAGCAAAACTGTTAAGATCTGAGAACCAAATGTCTTGCATACTTGATACACTGCTGCATCATTTAACCAGATTTTTTAATATACTTTTGTTTAACTAACCTAACACACAAGGCACAAGCAAAGCAGGGCATCTAAACCCAAAGTAGCAAATTGAAATTGTAAAAATAAAAAATACTGAATTAAAAATGTTCGTGTAGTCGTCAAATATAAAGATGACTTACACTAAAGCTTGAATCCTTGTCCAGTTTGTATTTGCAACCCAAGCTGAAGCGAGTTGCATTGCTGCCAGCTGTCCATCCAAGCTGAACACCAGTCTCCAGATGTTCGTTCACCTTTTGATAAATGGAGCCACCAAATTCTTGACCATCGTTACTGTAATTAAAAACAAAAAAAGGTTCTTAGTCAAATAAATTAAAAAAAAAAAAAGATACCTCCAGATATCCCAAATCCGAGCCGATACATACACGTTAGTATGAAGTACGAAGTCGCATAAGCAATAACCAACGGCAAAATTGCTTTTCGCCAGCTTTGATCGCCCGGTGTCAAATGCCATTTGATACCCAGCTAACCAGCCGCAATATCTGACAAAAAAAAAAACCAAATATGCAATTACTCGTAAAAATCAATTAAAAGAGTAATCAACCGTGATCTAATCTGGAAACAAGTTTAATTTTTTATAATTAATTGAAGACTTGCCCGAAAGAACGTTGTATGTCACAAATCAGTTTCAAGTGAATAGCAAAAAAATTTTTTGTTGCCCAGGCAACGTTGTTCACAAATGCGATTTTTACTGCTTCACAGGGACGTAGTCTTATTTTCTACCTGGTGATAACACCACTAGCTAAGCCAATGTACGTACGAGAAACATTTTTTCATAATAATCTCAATTTTGATTTTTTGTACTTACTTTCTTTCTGGCAAGCCTTCAATTATCAAGTTGACACCAATTTATATAACAAGACACAAATCAACAAAAAAAAAACAACCCGATTCACGATAATCGATCAAATAAGACATTCATTAGATCAGTGGTTTTCAATCGTACCCTTAGTGCTCTCCTAGTGCACTGCCATTTATCCATTAGTTATTAAATTTGCTTTCGAAAGCAAATTTCATTGGAAGTGTAAGCCATTTTGTGCCTTCTCAAAATGGAACGACCTACCCTTGTATATCCATCAACTATGTCTACATCTTAAAAATGCCTTTAAACTGGTTGATCGTCACTTGCTTAAACATACTACCTGATGTGTCTTTTTAATTTCACCTTCTTTGTTTTCTTGATTTTTTTTTTGTTTTTCTGGGGTTTGATTCTTATGGACCGGTTAATTCTTTTAAATAAATAAATAGAAAATAAATAAATAAAAACCTGATGTTTTTTGTGTGAAAATTTCACTGAAACTTTCTAGTTGAAGATTCTGTAGAATTTCATGAAACTGGCTTTATTTTTGTAATACTAGCTTGAGTTGCTGGAACAGAAGCTTGTCCGAAGCCGACAATGTTTATTTCAAACCCTCATGTTAGTAGCACACTGCCATTTATAACCAATTCAAAACTTTACAATAAGTGCAAGCCAAAGAAAAAAAATAATAATTTTAAATCCATTTCTCAATAATCAGCATCATTTGCATGAAAGACTCTATATCCTAAACGCTCAACATTAACTTGAAATTTTTCCACCTCATAAATCGACATCACTGATTGTATTCTATATTGATCACTCACCCTAACACAGCTGCAGCATTAACAATAGGACCACATGGATCAAAATCCACATCCCCATTTAAGCTCAAGTACTGGGATTTGTACGTTGACTTAACACGGCCGGATTTCTTCCTAAAATTAAACACCATTTATTATAATTTAGTTTTTTTAAAGCAATTTTTACAATCTACATTTAACAAATTTAATTCTGAACAGCGATATTTACCCAGACTGAGGAGCAAAGCAAGTATCTAAAGTCAGTTTAAGTCCAGGAGCACATTTCAAGAACCCGTCCTCCAATGCCACTTCAGTTTGCAGCGTGTTGTCGGTGTTCCATTTCTCGGTCAAACTGGCACCTGGAATTAGCGACTAACGTTTTAACATAAAAACACAAAAAAAAACGTTTATCATTTATATACAGGGTGGGTCATTATTCATTACAAATCTTATTAGAAATCCTTTTGTTAGTAAACATGGCCTTAACATGATGCAACAATATCTAATCAACTTCATAGCATGATCTTAATCATGGAGTGATAAGTAATTTGATGGGATGATGATGCACTGTAGTGGCATCACTGTTGGCAATGTTAACTACACATAACCATCAAGTATGTGCAGTTGACACTGTGTTGGGAATGGGTAGTTACTTTTGGCCCACCCTGAATCTATGTACGAGGGATGTCCATATAATATCCGGATTTTTATTCTTATAAATTACAAAATAAAATAAATACAGAACGTATGAATATGATAGTGACATATGTAATTTAGTTCTACAAACAGTCAGTCCATTTCCACGTCATCTATCTCAGTTCACAACAAGGCTTTTCCTACACTTATCAAGTAAATTCATTCCAGTAGTGAAGAAATCAGCACGGGTGTTGCTAATTCATACGAACAGCCGCTGTTCGTTCATACGAACAGCCGCTGTTCGTATGTTTACTGGTACGAACAGCCGCTAGCAGATCTGTCATCCTCTCATAGTGCTTTAACAACACTTGTAATCGTGCAGCCTTTCAATGACAGTAGTACTGTAGTAGTAGTAATAGTTCCACGCATAAATTCGTACAAACGGTTTTGTATTGATAGAAATAAGAATCCAGATACTAATCAGGACACCCCTCATATATATAAAAGTATACATATATAAAGATAATACTTACACCAATCTCGCAGTTTGTATTTCGTTTCCAACGAACCGCAGACTCGTCCAGTTTCCAAGTGATGGTTGCCAGCAATAGTGAATTCAACACCATTTCTAGTCTTGGTCTTGGTCTCCAACTTCACCAGGCCAAAGTCTATAAACAAATTAAATCTTAATCCTCTGGTCCAACAAAACACATCAGGAGAACAATGAAACAAAAAATGTTCTTGAAAAATGAACTTACGATATCCCTTGTTGAAGAGATCACGAGCTTGTTTTCCCAGATCGGCATACTGTGGAGGCGACGGCATTCTGCAAAAGTTCAATATATTAAATTACATATAACAAACTTAAGAACGTTTTTTATTGATATTTATTATCTAAGTTCAAATAGTTCCTAAAGTCACTATTTGGCGAAATAAGCTATTTCAAATCAATGTTTTAAGGACATGTATGCATATACAAAATAAAGGTATTTACTATAGGGCGATTCTCTCGATTTGAAATCCAAACATAGTAAACTTTTTGTTTGCTCCAACACAGTCCAGTGTGGACCAACAACGACAGGTTAGAACAATTAAGGACACCCTGTATTTATACAGGTTTAATTTCAACATATGAAGGGTTTCGGGTAATATAATGGTAAGCCACACTTTTTTCCAAAAAAAAATGGCATTTTTACATCAAAAACTGTCTCTCAGTAGAGTTTCTAGCTTCTAGTTTCTACCAAAGCCCTTGATATTATAAACACAATACAAATGAAAAATGCGAATCAGAAGTAAAATTCACAAACTCCATTGATTACAAGTGAATATAACCGAGTCACCGATCTACTACAATTTTTAGCCTAGTTCCTATAATCAAGTTTTAAATAGAGCAAGAATACGAAATAAGAAGAAAAAAATAAATTGGCAGACCATCAATGAAAAAAAGAATAAAAATAAATAAACCAAATAAAAAAAGACAACGCTAACAGCATGTCCTGCTAAAACCGTGTGCAAATGATATGGAACCTACTTCAACCGAGAAATCTGTGCAGAAAGTGCCACAAAATGAAATTACATGATAAAAGCAATCTAAAAATTAATTACTCTCTCTTGCAACACTCAATAGCCCCAAGAAATGGTGACAAGAATAAAACCGCTTCTCTTGTCCTTGGTATCTGGCACCAAGCCTGAAGCCGGAAATTTTACCCAATTCCCCTCAACTTGAAGTTTGCATATAGCAATCCATGCCAAACATTTGTATTTCTTGTAGCTATAACACCAAAGTACATCGTATACTTAGGTCGAGGGTTTCCAACAGAACAAACCCGTGAACGAAACAAACGTATAAACAACTTGAGCAAACAATGTTTTAATATTTTTCATTTGTCTTTCTGTAACTATACAATGACGTATTTTACGATAAGTGCATGATGCTTAAACCATGGAACTGCTTAAAGGTGTATTTTGAAGTGGATTGAAAATAACTGAAATTCAGTTTAGAATTGAATGTCATTTATATCTTTTATTTTTCAAAAAATTGGTTTTTTTTGTTTTTTATTTTTTGGACAATCCTTTGAAAAATCAAAAAGGCATTCAATACCAAATTGAATTTAAGTTATTTTCAATCCACTTTGATAACAATTGCCATTCGAAAATCCGGTCACACCAACCATGATCGAAACTTTCACTAAGTGTATTTTGAACTTCGCTAAGTAATTTCTTACATAATGGTGAACCTCATAACAACATAATCTTAATAAAAAGCAATTCCTGTATTTGAAATGTTATCATGGAACATAAATCAACGTCATGAACAAACCTACGATAAACGGAACAAAAAAATAAAAGTTGTCATATCCACATTAACATCTAAGGCAAAGCTTTACTTCAGGAACTTGGAAATTTCAACTGACATGAACAATAACTCATCTTTTGGTGCAGAAAACTCAACTTTACATGATTGTTTGCCTTGCGAGATAAGTGTTTAGCTAGTGTACAGTTTTGCTAGGAAAAAATTAGTCTCTTGATTGGAACTTGTTAATTTCAGCAACTGGTTTAAGATGTTATTGAATGTTGAATTAAAACACCAACAAAAAATTCTCACCAGACCTACAGACACACTTTCTTGCATAAAACATCATTTCTTTAATTAATTAATTAATTATTCATAATTAAACTGTACTCATTAATTATTTATTGTTTACATCTCTAATAATAAGTAATAAGTTTAACAATGGATTCAATTATCAGTTTTCAAATATTTTACTTTTTCAAACAATTTCACTGTATTCAAGTTTTACAAAACATGAACATACAGTACTTCTCAAAACCAAAAAATAGAATGCAAAGCTTTCATTTGGCAGTGCATATCTTATAAAATAAAAACACAGATTTTATTGGTCAGCTGATACGTAACCTACTAAATCAAAATTGCAAAAATTTGGATTAGACGCCCGACCTCTCTTGTGTTGCTGCTTGCTTGTACTTGGTTATGGGTTTATTTTGCAGGTCAGGTTTAAGAGGGGGGGGTGTATTCAATGTACCTAACTTGCAAATTAAACCCATAACCCAGTACAAGCAATTAGCAACACTTGAGAGGCGAGGCATCTAATCGAAGTGTCCAAAAGATACACAAACTAATCCAAACAAAAACACAAAAAAAAAATAAATCAACCAATATGAAGTGGTTTGTAAATATTGATTTTTTATTGCTAAAGAAATCCCATTTAAAAATAGACTTAAGATACGCGATTTGGCTCAAAATTGCAAACTACACAGTATTTCACCAATGTAATGTTTAATTTTCACTGACTGGTATACTCTTCCTGTATATTATGTAACATATATGAAAGAAAGTCCAACTAGGCTCCTTTCCAACTAGTTGAATAATCCTACTTGTCCTCATTAGCATGTATTACTGTATTGCATTTTCTTCCTGACAATTGTTAAGCATTTCATCTGAAGTTGAAATATTAATCATGGTCCATTGAACTTATACCATATATAAAACGAAAATTAACTATCACTCATGAAAAAAAAACTTCTTGTAACTCCCAGGCTTCTATTCCGATGATGCAACAATTTCATTTATCAGGCTTATCAGTGAAAGAAATTGTAACTGGGGAAACTCAACTCCAATGAATGAATGAATAATCAAATTGAAGCAAGTTGACCCCACCACCTCAACTTGTCCATTTTAACTAACATACCAACAATACGAAAAGGGTTAAAAATGTCCATGCAAATCATGCTGCGTCTAAATAAGAGCTAATTCTAAATAGGCTTAACATATCCTTAATATTTTGTCAATAGCCTAAAATGAACTACCTTCGTGGTTCAAAGCCCATTCCCATAACTTTGGGAACAGACTATTATTTTATTTTAAATAATGAAAAAAATAACACAATTCCTTTCTCAGCGTTATTCCGGAACATCGATCAAAAAATGTACTTCGGACGCCATATTATACCGACACACATTTCTCTCGCACATTTGTTAAGAACATAGTTACAGGGAATGCAACTCTTTCTTGGTAGATTCAAATCAAAGCATCAACACGCTGGCAATTGAAAGCGTTGATGCAGAAGTAGTTAACCTTAAAAAGACACCGGCTAAGCTTACCTGGAGATTTTAGAATACGGCACACAACAAACAACTCTACTAATGTATTGCCTTGCTCGCCGTGAGAACTCGTCGTCCCTTGTTTCTGTGCGGTGTCGTAACGAGTGACGTCACTGCAAATCTTCAAAAACTCCAAACTGAATCAGATCGTTTAAAGAAATCATCAGTTTTAATAAATGCTTACATTGATTAAAACAAAAATTAGTTGTTTATTTTATATTATTATAACAAGTTATAGTGTGTTTGAAAATTACGAGTAATATCCAATTGTGTTTAAGCAATAACGTAATTCGAAATTGAAAGTACATTAGTATTGATGTCATACTAGATACTACAACGTTTCTAAAATTTTGCCATATTAAATAAACATTGCGTATTGCTCAATAAAGGTCATTTATCGTGGTACTTTTCGGTTATCTTCAATATCCGATAAGTTTGGCTAACTAAATAAATCTCAAATTACGTTGCCATTGTTATTTAGTGCTCGATGAGGTTAGTTGTTTATGATGTCACATGTGGAATTGTTACTCGTGTCTTCAGACTGAAACGGCTCCTTCGTCTGCGCATGCTCGTGGACTTAAACTTTTTCAACATAAATGAAA
>JAQIWH010004922.1:0-15800 GCA_034695005.1 Cryptops parisi
GCTCTGGCTTCGCTATAAACTCCTTTTTACCACAAAATTACACATATTACAGTACAATAAACAAAATCCTGAAATTTAAATCCATTGCTGACAAAGCTAAAGGTAGCGCAATTTCCCGTTGCGGGGCAATTCTACAGTTCATCCTCACATTTTTTGCATGTATCATCGAGCTCATTATTGAGTGCCAACTTTACAGTAAGCTCTACCAGTGCCAACTTTACAGTTGGCAATCAATCAACACAACTCAGCTTAACATGCTTTGCTACTCTGCAGTTATCCAGCTAGAAGCCACCAATGGCACTGTTAACCGAAGGTGGAATGTTTGATCGATCACTGTTTAGTTTATAGTACACTGTGACTATTTTGTGGTAAAATTGCACTTTGGGTTAATGCTAGGGTGTCCATATTTCAAAAACCAAAAACCAGGACCAATACTAAAAATATCAATATATCGAATTTTACAATATATCGATATATCAATGAATAAATCGACATTTTTTGTCTCCCCACTCAACATCCGCAAAAAATGTCCCAAAGGAATTCTTCGAGACAGGGGAACAGCTTGTTAAAAACCAGGGGAAAACTGGGTCATATGGACACCCTAGTTAATGATGAGACCACCGGGTTAGTTTATGCCTGGGATAAACGATCAAATCGAAGCGCACTTACCTAACCTAGTGGACCAAAAACACAAAGTTCATTTTTACCACAATGATTAAAGTGTAAAAATGGTGATTGAGCTGATCAAACACTCTACCTTCGATCTGCACTGCAGCACTATCGGTGGCTCTTAGCCAGTTAACTGAAGAGTACACATGCTTTTTTTTTTACATCAACCTCAATATCTTACACACCGTTGACATTGCAGGAACACCGATTTTCACTATCTTGTCCGTTTTGGGTTTTGACTTCGTTGTACTACTGGCACTAGGAGGAGGAAGCAACAATGTGGTTCTCAATTGTTTGCTCGAGTCACTGTTCATAGACGCTTTACTGTCTGGATCTTGCGCTTTCACTTTCAGGAAACTGTCATTCTCTTCTTCGATAACTTCTCTCGTTCTGGGTGCAGGAAGTGACTGAAACAGGCGTGTGTTGGTTGGTAGGGTACCTTGATCACTTTTAAGTGCAGCAACGTCACTTGAATCGACATCTGAATCGTTTTCATCACTACTTTCGTAAGCAACTAAAGACATGATTGCTTTTTTTTTATATCTACTTTCTTGACACAAAATATTGATAGGCCACAAAGGAATATACTTAGTTAAATAAGAGTTGTGAAGCGTTGATCAATACTAAACTGAAAAGTTTTTCGCTGCCATTTCGCTGCAGTCGACGACGTCGACAGACAACGTATTTTAATGCCGCGTTTACTTTGAAAGGTTTTTTTTGCTAAGCGCGAAAACCATCTAAAGACAGTCGATAACATATGTAATTAACATTGACCCTTTACCCTTTATCGACTGTATTTGGACGGTTTTCGCGCTATAAGTGCTAAAAGTGGTCGATTTCGATTTAGGATGTTCATTGACGTATCGAAAAATAAACATAATACATAAAAAAAATATCAATACGTAATTATAACTAGCGGAAAATAACTATGAAAAATGTTTGGACATTTTTATTATAATAAATAAATGAGCGATGGTCTTTCATGTTCGTAAATGACGTCATTCTAACTTCAAAAGGCACTGAATAATACTAACGTAGCATCCGTATTGATTTAATTAATGAATAAAAAAAACGAGATTTTTAAATCAGGTAGTGCAGTTTTATTTAAAATATATTTTTAAAAAATTTAGACTTTTCTTACGTAATATAATTACATGACATTTTTTGAACTGCTACCGGTTTAGGAAAAGTGTCTTGGAAACAGCGATCAGATTATGCTTAGACAAATTACAAGTCTAGTAACAAGTTTGTTGCTGACCGATTGGTAGAAAGAGTCCCGCTCCCTGAGAACACTTGTTTGGTGATTGCTCAAAATTGTGTACAGTTTTCTCACATGTGGAGATGATGTGAAATCTAGAAATATGTAAGAGTAATAAAAAGAAGAAAATGTTACTAGATTTTGGCATTTGGAAAGCGATTGTCAGCTGTTAACGTTGGTTATGGAGGATAGTGCTGAAGAAATTGATGATATTTTTCGAAGTTTTGCAGCATTACCTGCAGACCCTCCTACGAAAAGAGACTTGTGTAAAAATTGTCGGTAATGAGGACATTTCATTAGTTTCGTTAGTTAACAATCATAAGTCAGAGTTTTGCGATAACCATTCATAATCTCTTGACTTTCAATATTGAGTTTATAGTACACTGCCTTCCGAATATAACGCCTTCTTTTATAAGGCAATTCGGCTGCATGTAAAAATCTTGTTTGTTTTATTCTTGTCTTATTTATTTTATGTTAAGTATAATACAAGATAATGTGTCATATCGCCGGCTTAGACGTAAGCCTGCCAACTCCATTTTAACAACTTTACAGGAGAAGCATAAGAGTAAATAAAAATACATGAATTATATAGGGAAAACATTTTTTCATCACACATGTTGGAAATCAAATTAAGCTGAACTGGTTTTAGTAGTTGATGCAACTTGTGGTTTCCCTTTTGAATGTTATGTTTATCTAAAAATGTGCCAAAATGGAGTCAAGAGTTAACACCGTAAGCCGATGATATGATACATAACGTAAAATAAAATATCATCTATTTATCGTCGACAAATCATGTCACATACAAATACACTTATAATAAAATATGTAGGCTATACATCCTGGCTGGTGGTCAGAACATTCATCTCTGACGGCAGTGGCGCCGGTTTGCTTCCCGTTCGTGCCATATGGATCCAGTTTGATGTCTGACATCACTGGGGGCAGATTTTCTCGGGGTTCTTCTGTTTCCTCCTGCATCATAAAATCCTGTTTTATCTTTATCATCCTCACTTCATTACCATTTCTGTATCATTTCAATAAAGTCTGAAGGTCATTCAGTGCTTTCGTTAAACCAATTATACCCCCATGCATGATTATCGTTACTGTGGGTAATAAGGTGATCAGACGTCCACTTTTTTCCAGGACAGGCTTGATTTCATGAAAAGTTTTGAAATTAAACAATTTGAACTAAATTCGCTTTGTTTTGCAGAATTTAACATGCAAATGTGCTTTTCTCACTGAGATCTGCTTGTTTTCATCAAAAGTTTTGAAATTAAACAAGTCCTGGATTTGACCTGTTTTGGTTTTATTTTCGGCTACTCCAGAACACCAATTTGTCCTGAATTTGAAGATATTTTTGTGAATTTTTTTAGACAAATGTGCCTATGTGCTTTTAAAATAGTCTACATAATGTTGCCATAACATACCATACCAAAGTGTAGTAAGTTATGCATGGTCCAACATTATGTAAAAAAAAGTTATTTTTTTTATCTTGTAAATTTGCTTGATTTAATATCACTTAATATTATTAAATTATTATTAGTAATATTATTGGGTATTAAAACTATTTCTAAAAGTTTTAATATCCCTCCCGGGTCAATCGTCTTGAGGGTCGTAACTGCTCACAGCGCTGCGAAGATTCAGCGCTGTGACCTTGCTTACAACCTAAGAAAATCAGCCGTTATTGGTAGTTTTAAATTCGAAACATGATTTTTTAATAGTTTTGAAATACGTTAGTTTGAAATTTTTGGCTAATTTACCGTCTGTTAATTCGCCGTTCGGATTTTCCTGCACGGTTAGTATGCGTGGTTAGCTCATAAGAACATGTGATACGGATCAAACGAAAACCAGACCATCACATAGAGGAATTCAAAATTATGACCTGTTGAATTAAATTTCACAGCTAGCTGAAATATGTCCCTTTATCAGATATGTGCGAGTGTCAATTTATCTATAGTACTAACTTTCTTAAAGCTGTCGAATAATAGCAGTCATATGAAATTTCCTTGAATATTCCCACCGAATGTTTACAATCGGCAATAAATAAACCCTTTTCATTCCCGGTTCTTAATTGGCTACAGCGAAAATGACATCAATCACGAACACTTGACCTACTCACAGTGAACGCAGCATCAGGTCGCAATGCTTCATCATCAGTTGATTAGTTTTTATCAAATTTGCTGGATGTTCTGCGTTTAATTTTTACGCGCAGCCACAGCGCTGCAAACTTTGCAGCACTGCGACGAGTTATGCGACCCTGGATTGAGGTCTAGAAAATCTGGTCACAGTAGTTTTAATGCTTTAAAATTGATGTTAATATATATCATACGTATGGTAAAAACTCGGGAATTCAAGAAACACGTAATGAGCAGCGTGTAAACCAAACCTTGTCTGTACCACAGGTTTTGCTTATCTATATAGCCTACTGCTGGTCTAACTACTGGCACTGCCACTGGAATCATAAAATAGAGCATTAGTTTTAACATTTTTTAATATTATTGAAAACCCTTGGTATAATCGGGGTGGTATATTAGAATGAAATACCAGTATTAAAAAAATATAAATAAAATTGAAAAAAATATTCTAAAGTTATTTATATTTTTTGTTTTATTTCTTTTACAGTCGTCCTCTTTCTGTTTGTTGGTGTCACTGTTTACCTCAAAAACCTTTAGACGTACAATGTACCACTATTGTGCTCCAGCACCCAAATGAAGTATGCTATTGAAAAATTTGATCTTTTCAATTTAAATTTCATAAAACTTCCTATTTGTGACGTTTCAAGGAATATATGAACTGTCAGTTCATATACTTGAAACGTCACCAATAGGACGTTCATGAAATTGCATGACAGTGCAATTTCATGAATTCAATTTCTCACAATTTTTTTGTGAAAGTGCGTAACATATTGTTAAGACATCAGACAATTATAACATTGTATATTTGTTTGTGATTTATAGGTGAAGCGATGTTTACGAACTGCACCAATGTTGCTGGCAGCATTGCCACCGGATAAATGTTTTATCGTTCAAGGCAGGAAATTTTCCTTAAATAAGTATGTATGCAAACAAATTTTTTAAATTCAAGGTTCATGAAGTTTATAAAGAACATTCTAATTGGTCATCTATTTGTTTAAGGTCTCCACTGGTAGAACGTATTCTTTTGTCTCCTCACACATTGCTGCTTTATCCTGGAGACAAGGCAATTGACATTTCAAAAATTCCTAGCGTTGATGAACATGGTGAACCCTACAATTTGGTATTGATTGATGGAACCTGGGCACAAGCACGCTCTATATATCACACGAATCCTTCCCTCCAACGATTAAAACAGGTAATTGTTCTGTACTTTAGCTATAAGCATTTACAGTATGGTTACATGGTGTTCATATCTAGAACTTTGATTTATTACTGCATTGTTTCCGAGTTCAATGGGGTGAGATTAAAGAGATTCTACAGAAAAAAGAAAGAACAAAAAAATAATCTAATTGTTATAAAATACAAAATCTGCCTCCTCCTGCTCCTCGCCCTCACCAGTTATGTTTCTATAACAACAACAATCTAACAAACTATAACAATCTGGCAATCTTTCTATAACAATTGGCAATTGTTTCTTCCAACAAGGTTGTTCTATAGAAACAACCTTGCTTCCAGTAAAGAATTTGTTTACAAGCGCTTGCTTCCTCACCAGCACCACAGTGTGTGAAAATTCCGAATTTCTCTTTCTCTTTCTCTCCCAACGGGCTATTACAAACCACATAGAAAATGCTACCGAAAATTTGACAGTAATACACAAGATAAGTGAAATATAGTTAGTGCTACTTGAACGAACTAAAGTAGATGAAAAACTATGACTAACGTCAACGCAAGTGATATCAACTTTAATAGTCAACAGATGGCTCCTCCTCTTGGGCTTCACAATCGAATCTACTTGAAAACAGAGTATCTATAACGAAACCAGCCTACCTGATCAAATGACAACTATAGCATGCAGTTACCAAAAATAAACGATAATACCGATGAGAATCCACAAAATAACTTAAATCAAACCAGTATGGTGGTCAACGATCTTCCCCCACTAATATTGGATAAAGATTATTCATACACCAATGACGATAGTGAAATTACTGTGCCGAACCTTTACGTAGACAGACAACGAATTCTTGCCATCAACATCCACCACGAACACCTTCGCTGAGAAGGCAAATAAAAACGTCACTAATCCACCAGAAGGAACGGTATTAGATTTTAACCAGGTCAACAATCTGTCTAAAAATTCTGGAACCTATCCTTTTGTGAATGTTAATAAGGAGAAAACCATACCCAATTGATAAAATAATAAAAAAAAAATAGGTATAGCCTAATAACCTGGGGTACAGGATGTAGTATTGTCACAAAATATACAAGTTTTTTGTGACCTAGTTAAACACATTGAGTCAAGCCATGTTTGGTTTTTGTTTTTAACTGAGGAAATGTAACTTATTTAGTGTTCATTACTTACTGTACATATATATAATGATAAAATAATCCCCAGAGGGAGCTACAGGATTGATATACATACAATACTACACAGGACTACCTACTATGCCAACTATAGAAAGACCCCCATGCACAATCCGCTTATGTGTACCATATGTAACGTATCCCCACAAATGACAGATGATAATTTAAAAACTTACGTTAACAATAATGGACCCGTTTGTGGACGTGGAGAAGGCCTACGACCGGGTTAACCATGGTCTCATGTAGGAGGTGCTCAAGGACTACAGGGTGGATGACCAACTTGTTGGGGCAATCTCGTCCCTGTACATCGAGAGCAAGAGTTGTGTTCGGGTAGGCGGGCGTAGATCAAAGCCGTTCGATGTGGGTGCTGGACTCTGCCAAGGGTGCATACTGTCACCCCTCCTGTTCATCCTATATATGGACAGAATTGTCAGATGCAGCTTAGGCAGTCAGAGTGTCATGATTAGAAACGTCGGTGTAAGATTGTGCTCGAGCGTGACTCGGCTAGGGATCCCATTTTTAAAAAATGAAAAAACGGGACATCGATATATCGACTGTTTACTATCGATTTATCGACGTTTAATTATGCATATTGTTAAAAGTATATTTAACTGTCAGTAAAAGTACATTTTCTCTTAGGCATTTTGTATGTGTAAGCACTTATAATTAAGAACTAAATAATTTTATCATTTTAAAAAAACCGGAACATTAGGCATCCCGACACCACTTTGTCGGGACATGGGGGTAGAGCTCTGAAAATCAGGACAATCCCGGTTAAACCGGGATGTATGGGATCCCTAGACTCGGCCTCAGCTAGGCCTCTTTTCAAACGACCGAGACACTCGTTGTCGGCTTTACAAACGACCTTTTTTCAAAAGACCGAGACACTTGTTGTTTTTTGAAAACCAGAACAATGCGCCCTGCATGTTAGTGGGGCCTCGTCCCTGGTGGAGAAGTTCAAGTACCTCAGGGTATCGTTCTTGAGTGATGGAAAGGTGGAAGGGGAAATCAGTAGACGAATCGGGGCAGCTGGTGCATCAGCTGTATCAAGGATTCATTTGTAAGCTGGGGTTAAGCAAGAAGGCAAAACTTTCTGTTTTCAATTTGATCTTGCGTCCTACCCTCACTTATGGTCATGAACTCTGGGTAATGATCGAAAGAACGAGAATGCGGGTGCAAGCGGCCGAGATGAGGTTTCTTCGGCGGGTTGCTGGACGCACTCTGCTCGACAAAGTGCGGAGTTCTGTAATTCAAGAAAGCCTCAAAGTCAAACCGCTAATTCTCTGGATAGAGAGATCTCAAATGAGATGGCTTGGGCATGTCCTGAGAATACCTTAGGGAAAGACTAGCGTACCGAATCTGGGACACACATCCAGTCGAAAAAAGGTCTAGAAGGAGACCAAGAATCAGATGGCGAGACTAGCTGTTCAAAGTCTGTGAGAGGGTTTCTCTCAACAGCTGGGTCGATGTTTGTGCGGCGGCAGAGGATCGGACAAGATGGCGGTTCGTGCTGCATGAGCTTGCCCACTGCGACTCCGGCGGGCCCAAAAATTATGATGTTGAACAATAATGGATTAAAAACAATCCAATGTGTCAAATAGACTACTGAAAATGGTACTATCTCAAAACATTTTTTTGTGCGCGTCATAGCAGAAAATCTAGAAGATGCAATATTGGCTACCAAACATATTTGTTAGATGGTTTAATGGAATTACTCCAAAGTTCCCTTAAACTGACAGTCACTCGAATTGAATAAAAAGGGTTCAACAAACAACAGGCTTCCAACTGTCCCATGACATCTCGGTAATAGGGCAGATATCTTTTACTAACTTAAATTGGTATCTTGAGCGCTAGACCAATTAAGATTAATTCTATTACAGGAATAATAGCTAGTACCAAACCCATATTGAACAATATGATTTGCTAACTAATGAACAATATGATTTTACTATGTGTTCAGATTTACACAACATACTCCTATCCTGCTGGACACTATTTTGTGAACATCCAGTTTTGGAAAAATGAGAACTTGTAAAGGACAATAACCACCAAAACACTAATTAACACAAGTTGCACCTAATATATGCAAAACACGATGCTCATTTGCAAACCCTAAATGATATCCCACTTTCAGATTTGGGATTGGCCACTATTTGGTGAACACAATGTATTCAAATTTATGCATATGAAATTGATATAAATGCCACTGTCATGGAGTTAATCATCATTCTAAGCTTTTTACTACATAATAAGCATGTATTTCAAAGAAATACTGCCAAAGTGAAGGAATTATTTTTATGTGGACAAGGTATCGAGCAAATAAGTCGCAATCTCATGATACCTGTCAGCTCTGTGCACAAAATGATTCATAATGACTATGACAAACCAAAACAGAAGCAAGGACCGAAATTCAAAGTTAATACAGAACACATTAGGATAAAACGAGTTGTGCGGAAGCTATCTTCCCAGAATGAAAGGGTCACTGCCAGAAAAGTCAAAGAAGCTTGTGAATTGGCGGTTTCTGTAAAGACTGTTCAACGTGAACTAGCCAGGGAAGGGTTTGTGTACAAACACATTGTGCAACAACTTCCACTCACCAAGTGCAACAAACAAATTCTGCTTGAAACCACACTACAATGGATTCGTGATAATCACCCGTTTACCAGCACTGTTTTCAGCGATGAAAAGCAGCTTTTATTAGATGGACCTGATAATTATGGATCCTATTGTGACAAAACTAGCACTGTGACTCGCATAAAATGTCAAATGGGTGGTGGAAGTGTGATGGTGTGGGGTATGGTGTGCCCAGATGGATTTGTTCATGTGGAATGGCTGAAAGGGCGAGTCAAACCTCAAGATTATCTCAATTACTTAGGGACATCGTGAAGCCCCTTTTAGACGCTAAATTTAAACAAGAGCAGTATTATTTCCAACAAGATAATGCAAGTATTCACACTGCTAAAATTATTAAACAATGATTTGAACAGTCCAATTTCAATATAATCGTTTGGCCAGCACATAGTCCAGACTTTATGGATTACGCCCACAGTGAAGCAGCAGCGCAGGGTATAATGCCTGGAAAGCCTGTAATTTTACCGTCTTCTTTCTCAGGTAGAGCCAGAAATATTGCTCAAAATTATCAAGATGCCATGTCAATTGTTAGAAAATATGGCAAGCCTACATATTTCATCACAATGAAAAGTAATCCAAAATGGCCTGAAATAGTCGACAATTTAGAATACGGCCAGTCTTCTGAATTTCGTCCTGGTTTAGTTGCTCGAGAATTTAAAATAAAACAATGAACTACTAGATGACATTTCGAAAAAACATTTTTAGAACACCAACAGCAAAAGTCTATGCAACTGAATTCCAGAAAAGAGGCTTACCTCACGCTCACATTTTAGTAATAATGAAAGCTGAAAATGAGTCGAAAGATGCAGCAGAACTGGATAACATCATTCTGCAGAAATACCACATCTCGAACATTATCTAAGACTGCATGCTATTGTTACAAAACATATGATACATGGTCTATGTGGAAGTCATAACTTAAACCTTAGTGTATGGTTGATAGTGTCTTTTTAACGCCAATTCCACTTGGCAGAGTACTTTGGAGGATGTTATTTGCTTTAGTATGCCTCGACAATTGCGAGAATTATTTGCATACATATGTGTCCTTGCGTCACCACCGAATGTGAAAGAACTATTTGAAAAATACAAAGCCCACTTTTGTGAAGATTTTCAAAGGCATGACGGGCATACCGAGGACTGTGTTCACTGTAAACATTTTGCCTTGCAAGAAATTCAAGACATTTTGATTTGCATGGCAAATAGTGTTCCGATTATGGACTACCAACTCCACCGAGTAATCTTCCACAACCGCAAACTGCTTTTTATAATGCTATTCAACAAAGAGAGAAAGGCGAAGAAATGAGAAATTCTTTAAATGTGGAACAAAAGCTTGCTTATGACACAATTTTGGCAGCTGCTTCAAATAATGATTTACGCCAATGATTTACATACAATGCTTTTTTCTGGTGGTAGTGGAAAAACATACTTATACAAAACATTACTCTGCAAGGTGAGAGGAAAAAGTGGCATTGCCTTGCCAGTTGCTTCCACTGGAATTGCTGCCAATTTATTAGATGATGGTAGAACATACCATTCACAGTTCAAAGTACCTGTTCCTTTGGTGGAGACATCCACTTCGTCAATGAGTTTGACATCAGCTGATGCATCTGCTATCAAACACTCTGAATTGATAATTTAAGACGAGTCAACTATGGCTCCAAGCCAAACATTGAAAGTTGTTAGCGAGCTGTTAAAAGATATTATGCAAAGCTCGAACCTGTATGGTGGAAAACTCATTCTTCTAGGAGGTGGTTTTCGGCAAACTCTGCCTGTTGTTCCCTATGGTAGTAGGTCCATCATAGTTGAGTCTTGCATTAAATTTAACAAAGATTGGGGAAAATTTACCATTCTCAAACTAAAACACAATGTGCGTTGACACAGCTTTTAGCGACTGGCTCATAAAACTTAGAGATGGAAAACTTTCCAGTGATGCCAACCTTTCGGAAGACATTATACAAGTTCCAGAGAATTTAATATGTCAAGGCTCTTTAATTACAGAGATATTTCGAGATGACTTAAGAAGTCCCAAAAATGTGAAAAACTTTGCAAATAGGGCCATTTTTTGCCCAACCAACAAAGAGGGTTAATCTTTGATAAGATTAACCAGGAAATCTTGAAACTTCTAAAAGGAGAAACCGTGTCATATTTGAGCTCGGATTCAATTGATGATGCGACGGATGAAGATCAACATTATTATCCTGTGGAATTTTTAAATGATTTGACACTTTTGGGAATGCCTCTACACAACTTACAGTTGAAAACGGGCAGCATTATAATGCTTTTACGAAACCTAAACACAAAACGTGGACTTTGTAATGGTACACGTTTAGCGGTGCAAGATTTAAAGCCATATCTTATTGTAGCACAAGTTTTAAACGGCACTGCTGAAAATGAGTTGTATTCATTCCAAGAGTTGATCTTGCTCCATCCAATACGGAACTGCCCTTTACAGTTGTACGTGGCTTTCTCAAGAGCTAAAAGCTTCGAAGATGTGAAAGTAAAAATTATTGACGGCCGACAGCAAGGGGAAATTAGTGCCAGGCTCTGATGCCATTTTCACTAAAAATGTTGTATACAAGGAAGTATTGGATTAGAGTCAAAAATTAAAATTAAAAATTAACCAACGGTTTTTTTTTTTCGTTTATCTAGAGGCGCCGATGATGGCGCTGCAATTCGGACAACATGTATCGCTAGGAAGTATGTGATCGATCATCACTTCTAACCTAACACCCTATCACTAACTTGACTGGGGTGATGTTTGTAGAGGGTTCGGCTAGAAGTGATGATCGGTCACATACTTTCTAGCGATACATGTTGTCCGGATTGCAGCGCCATTATCGGCGCCTCTAGATAAATGGAAAAGGACCTAACTAACAAAAGAAGCAATAAATATAAAAAAGAAGCAATAAAAACAAAAAATCCAAAAATAAACCATAAATAAAAATAAGGCAACACACGAAAGGGGATTCACATTTCTTGCCCTGGGTGGAGAGGTACATTTTAGGTACACATATCCTGGTGACGCTTCCGACTTTTTGTTTAAAAACTTTATGACAAGGGTTACAGATATTATTAAGTTGTCTAACTGCAGTATCATTCGTAATTTGAATAAAATATTTCACTGTCTTTAGATGGGAGTCGACCGTTTTTGGACGGGCTTTTTGCTAGTTTCACATGATTTACATGTGTGGTTAGCTTCAAAAATGTGTAGAAAGAAAACTTGTGGGACGAGACCTTAATGTTTAAAACCCAACGGAGTAATATTCCAAAATTATGAAAGTTTGTTCTCTTCCCCTTGTTCAGCTAGCAGCTGGGTTCATGACAATGAATGTTAATTCACAGAAGCGTATTCTACTGCTTCAACAGTAAAACAGCTGAGCAGATACATTACCAAATGTCATTTTAATTCAATAAATGCTGCCAAGAATCGGGCAGCATTTGGAACAATACAGGCATTACCTTTGTGAGAAAATGTTTCAGTTTTTGCCAGCTTTCAAAAGTTGCAAAACTAAATTATTTATACCATCCACAAAATGGCAGGAATATGTGAAAGAAACAGATACTGTTACATTTTCATTTAAGTTAACGAAAACAAAAAACAAACTTATAACAAAGGATACTATTAAACTGGTGTCAATAATACAGAGTTTACGTGTCAAGCTTAATAAGTGTGCTGAAATAATTGGGGGCTGAACAGGTTGCGATTGAACTCGTCTAACAACTACTTCAGGCTAAAGCTACATCCACGTTCTTTGATTATACTGTACTTAACTTGTTCAAGTTTTAGTATAAAATTCTAATATATTATGCTTTTTTTATCCATAGTTTTTAAATATAGATTTAGTAGATAGATAGTAAATATAGGTTTAATTTTGGCAACTTTACCAACTTGTCATGAAAAGTTGGAGAAAGTTTGCCTGTTTGAACTTTTCATGAAATTTTGGAAATCTTAACTCCATGTGTATGGACACTTTATTGTAGGAAGCTGGCATACTGAAAGCGATGTCATGACTATTTATTAATCTGCTGATTTATTGATCAGAAATTCAATTGCGTTAAGAAGGACAACATGGCATTTCATCCATATATCGGACAGGAATAAGTTTGTCAGTTTCACGATGGATATTCCGTATAAATATTTCATATTTAAGAGAGTTCTTGATATAAATGTGTTTTTTTACTCTTTATATTAGTTTCACTTGTGAGTGAGTTTGTGAATTGTGAGGGCTAATTAGTCATTATCGTATAGTCATCTACAGCTGTTTATGGAAATATAATGTAATAGTCGAACCTCGTTAATCGCCACCCTCGCTTCCTGCCATTATTCCAACCAGCATCTAGGGTGGTGCTATAACGAGGTTCAACTGTATCATCAAAAATTAAACTGGTATTAATTTTTTATGTAAAGCTTACTCGTAAAATTGAATTTTCAATGTACTTGTTTAGATTTTGCATTTTTTTAAAATTTTACAGGTGAAACTGTGTGACACTGGACTTAGTGAATATGTTATTCGAACTCAGCCAACCGACAACAGTTTATCAACTGTGGAAAGTGCTGCTTTGGCCTTATCTGAACTGGAAAATAAAGCTTATATCAAAGAGGCAAGTTTTCTTTAGCTGCTTTTTATTTTAATTAAATTAATTGGTATTTTTTTAATATACAGAGTGTTTAAAAAAAATGTATACACACTTTATGTGATTATAAAAACAGTATATATTTAGATGGATTACAGATTAAAAGTACAAATTAAAGAAGACAGTTGTAGAATTTATTTAGTCAGCGCAAATGTTCAAATTGATGCTTATTTTGATCCATTTTGACCCATTGCTGATAACGCAAAGCAATGGAATCACAAACGTGGCAAATCATTTCATTAGAAATTTTGTTGCATTCTCTATCAATTTCCGCCTTCAATTGATCTAATGTTGCACTTCCACTACGTTCTCACACTTATGGTTGCACTTAAAAATAAATTTACGTTTTTCAAAGTGTAGTCTAATATCAGCCATTATTTTAAATAGGTTGTACCTAGAAAAGAAAAAATAAATTAGAAAGAATAAGGTATTAAAGTGTGTATACATTTTTTGGGACACTCTGTATATACACCGTATTTTTGTGATTATAAGATGCATCTCATACAAAAATTTACACAACGAGCTCCCTAGCTGCGTCTTGTTCTCGTGGTCATCTTATATAAATTATATTGAAAAGCGAGGTACAAAAAATATCATTATTTATTATATTACAGGTGAATTATAACAAAAATATATGAATGAGTGTGTTATTTGGGGACTTCAGCATTCTCCAGTGTCTTTATTACACATTAGAGGTTCGTGATTTGGCACGGGGGCTAGCATCCCTTTTGGTGCTTAAATTTAATGTTTTTTTCAATGTTTTCAATGAAATGTTTTCAATTTTTTTGAAAATGTTAAAGTTTTTACTGTAACGTTAATTTATAGTTGTATTATTATTTATTACTATAAATATTTACGAAAATAAAATACACAAAAAAGCAACTCTCAAAGAACTGCTGTTACCTACAGCGAAATGTTGGATTCGTTTAATGTCAGAAATGCATTCTTATCATGTTCAAATGTTCGCGCTCAAACATTGATGCGCCTCATTTCCAAGCTGGTCTTCCACCACCACCTCTTTCTTGACCTCGACCATTTAATGGATTCGTCCAAATCCAAAACATCAACTAACAAACATATCCTCTCAGACAGAAACCGCTGAGCTTTTACTTCTAAATTTTTTCTGTCGAGATTCGATGTCACATCAATATATCTTGTCAGGTTGTTTTAAAATTTTTATCTGGGTGTCAGAATTAATCCGAAGTCAAAAACAATGCGAAGCGGTGAATAGCGGTTGCCATTATTTACAACAGAATCAAAACAAATTTTCGAACGATGATGTCACGACCAAAAAATATCACGACCAACACATATCGATAGCATTACCATCGAAACGTTTACACAAACTGATGCAATTTATTTTAAAATTTTGAAAATAGAATTACTTATCATATCACATATATGGATATTGTTGAATAACTTGTTTTCGATGAAAATGTTCATTAATAATGTTGGCAGTAGAGCTTGATTGATCCAGACACAAAGGGCTGTTTTAAATTGTTTTAGTCATCTAAAACTAAGGTTCCTATAGGATGATTGAAAAATTGTGCACATCAAAGTTCAGGTGTAATTGGTTTCAATGTTGTTAGCTGTGACCTGTGATTATGTCATTTCAGCTTAGACTGTTTAGAGGTTGGTCGAAAAAAAAAATGGATTACTTGATCCACAAACACCTTGTTCTTTTAACAATGTGTAATTTTATAAATTTGGAACGTTAATTTTGTTTTAAAATTTATAATGTGTTGAACCACGAAAGCATGGTTGTTGAAAAAAAATAACTACCAAATGCAAATTTTTCAAATAAATGCTCTTATGCAAGTACTGTTCAATATGGTGTTCTTTGAGGAAAGAAAAGGAGCTATAACAAAAAATGGGGTTATGTATAAAACAAGATTAAATAAAAACTTCTTTTTTTAAGCACAACCTTTTATTCGAATAGCATTGTTGTTAATTTGGTGCACGAAGTCAGAGCCAGAAACAATAAGTTTCAGGTTTCAGTATTCAATCGCAGACTATATTTGAGCTTTTAATTTTAAAAATGGTTTTTCTCTTCCCATTAAAATATCAATATTAAATTTGTGTATAATGAAATTATTTTTAATAGAATAACA
>JAQIWH010004923.1:0-15799 GCA_034695005.1 Cryptops parisi
TTATATATATATATATATATATATATATATATATATATATATATTTTTTTTTGAATGTCGAAAACAATTTTTTATTTATTTTTTTTTTCTTTTCCCGTTTGATGATTCGCTCGGGTTACCAAGAGATGCAACTTCTTCCATTTCTCAAGAGATGAAAAGAACTTAGATGAAAGACATAGGGTCTCTATTTTTCATTTTGTATCCGCATTCAAGTTCGTTATTCCTTTTCTCTGTTCAACCTTATTTCCTGCCGATGGTTTTCGTCGTCTGCTGAAAAATCCATTCAACCGAGAAAGCAACCGAGCTTCTACTCGACTCATTTTCTGATAGCAAACCCACCCCTAGGGGGTTTCTAGGATTCTGAAAGGGTTATTATAGACTTGGAGCGAGCGTCATTATGGAAACCCCCTTCCACCCAAACTTACTATACTTGTGCATCGTTTCAAGAAAAAAAATGAGCTTATTTTTTTTTTTTTTTTTGTAAAACTACATTTATAATTTTTTTTTTACACATTTAAATCACATTTTGACGTTTTCATGTGATGAACTTGACGAGCTTTACATTTACAGTTATGTTGTTTTCTCTTTTCAAACTACGTAGTTTCTTAAGGACTCCTGTCACACGCAACATTTGGTGGTGAAAGTTGAACAATCTGTGAACCATTGTGACGTCGGCTTCATCGCAGCCAATTAAAAATTGGTTGGCAATAAGATAACGTCATAGTTGTCCACAAATTGCTAGAGTTGCCATTATTTTAAGTTTGCTTGTGTCAGAAGGCCTTCGTGTATATTTGGCAAATTCGTGTTGACCACGTACTTTTTGATTAGTGCACTAAGTGAATTGGAAATTAATTACAAAAAATGACGATTTTGTAATTATTTTATGTTTGATTGATTGAATGATTGATACTTTATTGCGAACGACAAGGGGTCAACATTAAAAACAACAATCTACAAATGCAAGCTCAAATATAAAAGACCATTTGAGATGACACTCATGACAGCAAAAAAGTAAAGTTGCAATGGATGTGCCTTGAGTCACATCATTTTCGGACTTAGATTCTGATGGTAATATTGTTTTTAGCCTGCATTGGTCGATTTGAGAAATAGTCAACAAAAAGATAAGGTTACTTCATCTGGTCGGATAAGCTCAGGTTGTTCTCCAGCCTGAATTTGTGGCATTCGCATAATGTTGTGCCGTTCCTAGTTATACTCTGTATGTAGCCTACAGTACCGGTAACGTAGCATATTTATTATATTAACTGTTTTGTTTTGTACAATATAATAACTATTATATTGTACAAAACAAAGATAGGGAAACAAATTTTTTTTTTCAATTAATTCCTGTATATGTAATATAGTTTTACATATGTTACAACTAGTGAAAAGTTAACTATTTTACAACCTGTAAAGCTGAATTGAGCCAATGAACTCAATTCAAATTAGAGTCAATGAGCTCCATTAGTTGAATTGGAATTGATCTAATGAGCTACACGTAGACAGACTTACATAAGCAAAATTATTGTAGTAAATTACAAAAATTGTCTATTTTTCGAATTTCAAGTGATGGCAGATATTTCATGCATGTATATTAGATCGATTACTACCTACCAGTAACAAATGTCATATAGCTATTTTATATAACTAATACAACGTTTAAAAACAGTGAAATTACAATATGTTACAGCATTTTCACTGACGTGTTGTCAACTCTCAGCATCATTTTTAAGCAACATTTAATTAGAAAATAGTTCTTTCTTAATATACAGTACAACAACTTGTAAGATCAAAGGCTACTGTTGGAGAGTAGTCGTAAGAAGAGGGATCAACTCTTAACCTAGTTTTTGGGGGGCTAGGTTTTTGTTCACAAAAGGCGGGGCAAACTCTCATCTTTAGTTATATGGGAGGGGGAAGAACGTTTCAGTTGTTGCTTGTTCAGTTGTTGCGCCGACCATATTCAAAGCAGGTTCAAGGCAAACATGTAGCTAGTCGTGTCAATATTTACTACACACTGTATACCCTGGAACACATGACCCTCGTAAATTTGGTCTTACCAACCCCCACCCTATGGCTGTTTCGAATTTCCTTTTCTCCCGTTTTTGAAACAAGGTTAACGATAATTGTATTAATAATAATGTTGTATAATTTGGTACTATGGGTACATTAAACGGGGTGGTTAATTTTTATCGTTAGTTTTATACAGGGTGTATGAAAAATTGGTGGTGGGAAGCTAAGTAATGGATTTGAGATATGTTGAAATTTGAACCGGATTTTTTTGTTTTGTAGGAAACACTTTTAATGTTGAACTTTAAAAATTCGGTTTAAATTTGAACTCGGTCTATAATATGTATAAATTGATATTCGCGTTTTGTTTAGTTTAACAATTATTTTTTACATTATTTCTACGAATGCATATTTTCATTATACGTTTTATATTAGCTTCATTCGTGGGTGACTTTGTGAGAGTGAGTGATTGAGCTGAGCCTTGAACGTATACCGGCATTTACAGACGTTTATGATTGATAATATACTGTATAGTCCAATGAACCAAAAATCGCATAAAGTGGAATCCGTATAAATCGAAAACCGCTTAAGTTCAATGTAACAAAAATTCTCACAAATCGAATCGAAATTGGTAAAACTCGAAAATGGAATTTCTCAAAACTCGCATAAAATCGAATATCGCGTTACTCGAAGATCACATTAATTTAAATTTGCATAAATCGAAACTATTTATAAAGCGTATTCTTAAAAAAAAACATTTTTATTCTATCTGTTTCATTATAATTTTTGCGTACAAAAAATATCTGCTTACCTAGACGTTTTTCTTATGCGATATAAAATAATAACCTCCTACCATTCATAGTGTTGCAGTTTCATCATTTTACAACATACACTCTATGTCAACTTCTATTCCTAAACTTGTGTCATTTCAACAATCTCACGTTTGTTTCCTTCGAGAAAAAAGGACTCGTATAGCAATTTTAATGACCTCCTTACACTATGAGAGCATTTTAAACCAATAATAAATTCTTTTTCATAACGAGTACCATTGTACAAAAGGTTGCTGACATTTGTCTTCCTCAATCTTTTCAAACTTTTGCCATATTTTCTTTCCGAAATTTTTAGTATCATTCCTTTTTTTTTTGTTACTTGCAATAATAAATGTCATTTCTTTCTATGACATTCCTCGACCGTTTGAACATCACGGGTGGAGACATCCCGCCAAGGGAAGTTATTAATAATCCACCTCCTCTTTATTCCGCCCCTTGTATTTCTTGAAGAGTTTTTAGGCTTTTTTGTTTGTTGTACACATATCTTCCTTTTTGATTTTCATCTTCTCCAAAACGTGTGGGTGGGTGTGGAACGCAATCACAGACAAAAGCCATCTTGTCCTCAGCAGGGAGTGACTTTGAGCGACAGGATTTGTAATGACAGTCATTACTAGGCCTACGCGAGTTTAAGTCTGCTTCTGCCACAACAGGTAAATGTCATGTGCTATAGAGTCGAGCACCAGGTGGAGACGAACAGTGACACCGCTGCGACCCTGTAGGAGGGATTCGATAGTTTTAGGACCCCGTTACAGTTTGTTGGGGAAAAAGACTGGATTGCTTAATGATTATTATTTTTTGTTGTTGTTGCTTGTTTCTAGTTCTTTTGTAACTTTCTGTCGAAGAATGGACGTCAATGTTGGGTCTGCTGCATATTAATGCTTATAATCGTCTTTTGTACAGAATGTCAACCCGTGATGTGGTTTGAATGATTTCATGATTTACGCTTTTTAGTTTTCAGAGGTTATAGATTGTAGATATAATAGTTTAAGTTGTGTAGTATATACACATACTCTGTGTGTATATTCACAACTCACAGATGTTTTGTTTTGATATTTATTCATTTACTTTATTTTCGTCCCATTGAGACATAACGTACAAAAAAATCTATGGCAAACAGGCAAACAGCAAACAAAACAGTACGTAAAATATATGTATAGGTTTTTCTCGAATATGTGAAAATAATTGTAAAATTAAATTATTAGAATTTATAGGATTAAATATAGATTTGAAAGAATCTATAGGATTAAATATAGATTTGAAAGAATCTATAGGATTAAATATAGATTTGAAGAGCTCTCATTCTTGGGAGTTTTTAGGCACTTTGACGTTAAAAATGCTTGTAGAGCGATTGGAAAAGAATTACAATTTACCGTACCAATTTATACTAGGCCTGTCATAGTTATACGTGATAAATATTTGTTTCGGTATATTTGTACTTGTTGGTAAATCATGTTTAAAAATCGCTGTTTAGTTTTGTACTGTAAACTCCTTTTTATTGGATACTCAAATAACCGTAACTCTTAAGCATCCGGCACCCGAATGGTTTTGTGGTCAATGAAGTTTAGTGCTTAAAAATTAAAACATAACAAAAATAATTAAAATTTGTTCACACATTCAGTTTATATTTTATGTACGTATTTAATGAAACTAGTGTTTTACTTAAATCAAAATTTTATTTTTTTTATACAGTACGTATTTCTCTCATTTTTACAATACAGTAATCAGAATACAGTATTGTACTACTAATGATAATACACTATACTGATGATTATAAAATAGTATACCGGTACTGATGCGTACATTGTATGCTTACGCGTTATAGAATTTTGATGAATTTTGTAAAGTGCTAGGGTGATATAAAAAGAAATGATCAAATGTCCAGGACATTCAGTTATCCTATACTATAACCCTCTGCTTTTAGGGGTCCCGGATAAACTGTTATACAGTTTACTGTATAACACTTTTTTTGTTTAACCTTTATTTGTATCACCATTCTGAGAGTTAGTGCAATCAAATTCATAACTTCAACTAGGAGCTCATGAATGCGTGTTTTTTTTTTGTGTGTAGGAAATGTTAACCACACGTTGTTTTATGTTGATACAAATCTTAATTTTTCCTTAAATTCTAAGCCGTTGCAAATCAGTAATCCAATAAAGTTGTCTAGTCTCTAATTAAGGGGTCGGTGTTGTTGAAATGATACGCGTTAAGTGAGGAAGACCTCGGGGTTCTGTCTTCTCTTGTGTAAAAAAGGAAACCGTTTCTGGAGGTTGTCGGAGTGTCTGGACAGAATTACTTATGTCAGAATGCGTGGTAATTAGCTTCAATTTCAGGGAGAGGGTTTTGGCCCCTCGGCCCCTCCTTTTTCCTATCTTATCGCTGCATAAACAGAAACAGACACGAACGATATTGGACCGAAATAGAGCAGACTTCCAATTGAAGGGCATCTGTTTGCCATAACGACCAGGCTGTTGAAAGGCAGTCCATCAGAGTTCAGGTCGAATTAATACATTGCAACAACGAGTTCGAATGTCACTCGAAATAGCTACCGGATGAAATCCACACAAGCTTCGGAATTTGTTGTATCCTGTATTGACTTTTATTCTTATTCTTTATCTCTAGTCTAGCTCATAGTCGTTATAGCCAGTGGCTCAAATTCATCTTGGTATGTTATAATAAAGTGTAATTATTATACGCTTTATATTACCTTCACTTGTGAGTGAGTGAGTGAGTTGTAAGTTTTTACATACAAAAACAAGACGACTCGATGGATTTTGATGCATGAGGTGTCCATGGATCCGTCTTAGTATCACGAGCGTCACTGCCTATATGCTGTTACTTAAAAACAAATATGGCGGACGCTATATGCCACTATATGAAGAGCATGCTTAAAAAGCATTTATTTAATGTACTTGTTAAATTTGTTTTAAAGAATTATTCACAACGATTAACCTATTAGGCCTTGTATAGTATCTGGTGATAACTATTTGTTTTTTTTAATATCATTTTATCACTATTTAATTCTTGTTCAAAGTAGCTGATTCGTTCCGTTTTAAACAACTCTGTAACAATTTTGGGAGTTGGCTTAATTCATTTTATAAATTTTATATATCATTAACCCAACTATTAATGTGACTAGCGCTTATGCATGTGGTTCATAAGATAGAATATTATAGCTCTATTAACTTTCAATGGTTTTCTGACACAAGTTCAAAGTTGACAGTTGGTTCGATTGTTCATACCGTTATTTTTATACCGTTTTCATCTTGTGGAAAACTCATTGAATCAGGGATTTGAGTGGGTTTTTGTGGGTGTCGATTTCTGCTGAGTTAAGTTGTTTTAAATGTGCTGCCGAATCGGTAAAACCAAAATCCCGACCGAAGAAGCCTCTTTTTATCCAACTTTGCTTTAACTAATGACCGCTATAGAGATCGAGTGGCTGTGTGTAAATCAGAGTAACGACCTATTAGACTTGGTCGCTAACGATCACTCGCCTTTTACTTTCATTAGTTCGAAGAAATTTGTGGCTGGAAAAAATACACAGACCAAGTCCATTAAGGAAAAAAAATACTGATTGAGTTTCAAGATGAGTTGAACGTTTGTGTTGAAGTTGTGCTAGTCGTTCGTTCATCTATAATTTATATATCAAGTAAATATTAAAAAAAAAAATTGTGACAAGAATGACTGGTATAAACTAATATAAATAATGTTCCGTTATTTACAATTCCTAAAAAAAAAATGTAATTTGTATAAAAAATTAAACATTAAAAAAAAACTTACAAAAAAATACAGTGATTCGGAATGATATCACATTTACGCGTAAAAAGGCCTTCTGACATATGCGATGGTATGAGAAATGGAGCAATCTGTAGATAACTGTGACGTCAGCTTCTTGTTCAACTAGTTGAAAAAAAGTTGACGCCATAGTTGTCGTCAAATTGTTCGTTACCACATCAAAATTGCGTATGTCAGAAGACCTTAAAAGTAAAGTCGTCAATGGCACATTAGACGCAAATTCACAGAAATCCACCACCGATGCACTTTTACAATTTGTACTTTGTAGGGTTACAAAACAATGTATTTCTCTATCTTTAAAACAAAATTATTTCACTCCAACTATAAAATTATTCTATAAAAAATAATTTTACAACAACTGTATTTCCAGTTATATAAAACGAAAGAAAAACCTATAATCACTTACAGTATACAAGTATGTATAAAAAAAATAGTTCCGTTTTTGTATTTTATTGAAAGATTAAACCTATCAGTTACGATTATACAGCGTGCTCAATCCAAGCGTTCTCAATTTTATACTCGAAAAGCTAATAGAATGAAAAATGCTGAGTTTTGGATATAAAATAAGTATCTTGGGTAGTCTTTCCAAGGGTGCTATTTTTGTTGACCTTGAAATTAATTTTTAAGGAAATCGCATTGTTAAATAATGCGTCGTTGTTATCAAGTCATATAAGTTGTAGGCAATAGCCCATATAGTCAAAATCTGTTAAAAAAAAATTAAACTGTCGTTTAATTTATTTCTAACAAACCAACTGAGAAGCAAATTATCCAATAAAAAGTATCATACTGTGCTGCAGCAGCTTCACTGCATAACAATTTTGCTATGCAGCAAAAGTAATTTTACCGTAGTAGCTAGGAAAGTTCAAATTTGCATTTAAATAAACCATGCAAAAAAAAAACTAAATTCACTTTTGCTGTATAGCAAAATTGGTATGCAGGAAAGCTGCTGCAGCAATATGGTACTTTTTATGGTGTATTGTTGGATAATATTGTTCTCAGTCGGATTGTTGAAAATAAATAAAACGACAGTGGATTCTTGACTACATGAGCTATTGCCTATAACTTTCTAAATATGACTTGCTACCTACGACGCATTTTTAAAAGTTAACAATGCGAATTTTCTTGAAAATTCGCATTAACTTTTTAACGCATTGTTAACTTAGCAAATCTCGCAAAAATTTTCTTGAAAATTTTTTGAAAGGTCAAGTTCCTTCTCAAGATGCTATCCAAAACTGTATATTCATTATTCTCTTATATTAGCTTTTCGAGTATAAGGAACGTTTGACTAGGACACCCTGTATGATACAGTATATTTACAAATTATAGTATTTTGAAGAATTACAATTTGACCAAGTGGGTTGTCCACTTTAGCCCACGTTGAGGACATTTTTGTGCAACGGCAATTGAACGAGTGGTGGATGAAAGATTCCAATAAACCGGATTACACGTTGCAACACTGGACACGATTTATGTGTCAAATTAAGAAATCAGTTGCGCGTTGAACGGGGTTCTGTGCTATAAATTCAGACGAGACAGCGTAGTTAGAAGGGTCGGTTGGGTAGTCGAGTTAATCAACTCAATCGAAACGAGTGAGACAACTGTTGGTTGTGGCACCAACTATACAGAAGTGAGTGAAGGGGTATTACCGTAAAAGGGGACAAGTGCGATATTATATATTTCTCTCTCTATATACTTGTTCCCGTTTATATCCCATTCGTCCAGTTTTCGCTCCATGAATAGCCCTGGGGATATGAAGTTCTTTTATCGTTGATCGTATTTTAGCGTTTATGTATCGGTATGAGCTTAAAAGTTGGTTTTATATAAGTGGAGTGTACCAAAACGCACATTAATGTACGTATAGGTAGGTCTATTAATGTACTCGTACAAATGGTTTATTGATTAATATTTAATTTGGTAAATTGAATAACTAGTTTCTGCAATGTTTTTAAACGCAGTTAACTTATATACAGGATGACTCAAAGTTTGCGTGTACTTGGATTACTATTGGATTGATGTGTACTAAATTATGTACGGTTTGAAATTTTTGTCAAGATATTATTATATCAGTTATTTAATTCTCGAATAAAGAAATAACAAAATGATATAGACTTACATCATGTATATTAGTCTGCAGCCAATGGTACACTCCTCATTCAATTTTTCACATATTCGTCTAATGCCTGTAAACACTTATTGGACTTAATGTGTCTGGTGATCAACTTCTTTATACCCACTCACTGATAAATTCGCTTCAATTTTATGCAACCATTTCAGGGCCACTGTTTCCACAGTTTCATTGGTTTGGAATCGTTGTCCTCCAATTTTGTTTCTCATATTATCGAACAAGTGGTAGCCGGACGTGGATAACCGGGCTAGTCAAGTGATAAATAAACAGAATTTTTCGGTAACATCACAAACAAACTTGAAAAGGCAATTTTAAACCAACGAGACTGAAAACAGTGGTGCCCAAAACTAGAGCGAATTTGTCAGTGTGTGTGTTTGGATAGGGGGGGGGGGAGTATCGAGAAGTTGGTTACACGTTCCAATGAGTATTTACAGGCATTAAACGAGTATGTGGAAAAATGAATGAGGGGTGTACCTTTACACTAACATACATGACTAGTAAATAGCTCCTCAAAAATGACGGGAAAGTTGTTTTCTTGGTTTTCATTACGCAATTCATTGTTTCAATTAATGTTGCTTCGAAACATTCGTTGCAGTTATTTATTGTTTTAATTTATATTGCTTGGCGATATTAGTTATAGTTAGAGTACTGACTTTCTTTTCACACATGGTGGGGCTTTCCTAGGTGGTGAGGAAGGGCGCTTTAGTCTTTTATTAGAGATGTGCGTCTATATCATTTTGTCATTTTTATTCACGAGTGAAACTTACTTTTTGATATAAACTCTCATACTAAATGTACTGTATTTTGTATGTTTTATCATGTTGGATTTTTAATTAAATTAAATTTTAGATAAATTGGACATTTGTTGCAAAAAATTATATTAAACTATAAAAGCCACAGTTAACCTTTAACGCGATAGATACGCTTTTAAATGGAACGTTGCATCGAATGAAATTCGCGTTAACGCAAATCATATTATAAGAGTTCTACGTGAAAAATAAATCGTAATAAAAATAGAATATCCAATTCCCTAATCACATTACTCACTTATTCGCGTTAAATGAGGATTACCTTTAATTACATTCGTAAACTCTTTTCACTTTTTCTTTTATTTATTTTTTTAGGCGTATTAGCAGTTGTCTTGACAATTACGCCACCCAACGCTGAAACGCAATTTCAGCTATACAATATTCCTACCGCCCTACTAAAAAAAAAACCTCATTTTCCCGAGTAAATTATCTCCTTCCCTAAAAGTGTAGTATAAAAGGGAAAGCGAAGGGGGTTGAAAGATGGATCTTTTCTCAGACGACGACTTTGCTCATAAGTTGCTATCTTTGGCTTCATTGCGATGCTTTTGATCAAGAAGATGTCTTGAAGAAAGAAAGTGGAAAGAAAGAGAGTAGAGTAGAGCGATTTAATCTGGCGTTCATCGATTGGATTACCAACGCCCCCACTTTTCCCCCCTTTTCCTTACTCCCTCCCCATCCCTCCACCACGAGGTCTTTCCAGGCGCGCAGGATTATGGGACGGTGCAATAAAACTCCATTTTCTTTCTCGCCCATCGACAAATCTTTCCCAATCTCGATCGTGCCAAACCTTAGAGTCATTAGAATGGCATCTCCTTTTCTTTTTAGAATTCTCTTCATTTTTATTCCACTTTTTTCTTCTTTCTTTCCATCCTCCGTTTTTTTTTATTCCCCTTTTATTTTTACTCTCATCCTCTCTCTCTCTCCCTGAAGGGAATCCCAAACTTGTTTCCGGAACTTCCATCTTTTTTTTTCTTCCGCTTTTTTGTTCTTCTTCTTTTCGTTCCATACCTTTTACCCCTTTCTTTTTTGCTTAGTTTATCAGACGGGGTTTCTTAAAACTTGCAGATCTCATTAGTTCGGCATTTCGAGATACTATTAAAGTTGGATTCCCTTGAAGGTGTACTTCATTTAGGAAAGCCAAAGTTGATGTATAATCTCGCTTCGCGCGAGGCTTACGGAATAGGTTTATATTAGGCTGTATGAATAATCCATCTTTACAACTAAAATCAATACCGTGTCTCGTTGTAGGTGCTTAAATGAAAAAAAGGCTTGTTATTTTTTTACAAATCTTCAAAAACCTAGGTCGAGGTGATCATTGAAAAAATTATAAAGCTATTGGGTGTGTTATAATTTTTTTACGAACCTAATAAATTCTTTTTTTTCTACACGCTTCCCCAAGTGCGTAAAGATTTTGTATATGTTGATGAGTGGAATAAGGACGTAACTCAAAACATATACCTTTGAGAAAACGGGCAAAACAAAAACAAAAAAGGGCGAATGAAACAACCAGGTAATGAAACGACATAAAGAAAGAAATCACAAAAAAATTACAATAGTCACGTTGCATATTTTTGCTCCAAAAGTGCAAATATGCAACCCAATGTTTTTATGCTATAAACTGGTCTAAAGCAATTCAATATATGTGGAATAACATATGTTATATACCTAACCCGATTTTCACAAATCTTAATAACTAGGTTGGTGATGATTTCATCCTTCCACGTTGTAATAGGAGTAACTCAACGACCGGATTGCAAGGTTTGCTACCCGCCTACACAACATGTGTGTATTGCGATGGAGCTTCTTACCACACAGGCCGCCTATCGGGCGTCTGTATCACTTGACGCGATTTTTTCTGAAACTTTTTGCACGGAAGAAAGTTGGTTCTTTTGGACTCCCTACATGCCCTGAAAGTTTGTAAGAGAGGCCTAAAATACCCTGTATTTTTCAGCGTGTATAATGATTATTTACTAATAATTAGGTTACTCAAAACCTAATTATACAATGGATCATCAATACGCCATAAAACACATTTCGTAATTTCGTTGTATCTCGTTACGGAATTATTTCCGGACTATAGTTTATCAGTAAACAAAATTTCAAATTACATGCCCTCTTACCACCTCTAATAGTGAAGAACAGTTATTCTGAATCACCCTGTATATATAAAATAACCAAGTTCGTGCAGGTTTTAAAGATAATTGCTTTTTGACAGGAAGGTAACAATGAAGTATTCTGCGTGAAATATTGGTCATCTATTGGAAAGTATAATACACTATAGTTTTAAATGTGAGCTTTTTTTTTATACAGTATGGTTATAAAATTATTATAGTTATAAAAATACAGTGTATATTTACTGTAAAAACGTACAGCGTAGTTTTGTAGCATGACTGGTTTATCAACTACTCTTGTTTTATCGCAATACATTGAAGTGGAAATTTAAAAATGTAAACCTACAATGCATTATCGTATTTGACATAGAATATATATATTATTTTTCAATAAAATATAATAGAAATAATATACTGTATACTTAATATTTGGAGTTTTAGTTGACGTTGCAAACGTCTCGACCATTTTTTAGTGTGTCTGTACCATTTTCTTAGAAGTATTTGAGAAATGTCTTACATTTCAAGAAATTCTGTCTTCATAGAAGTAAATTTTGTTTCGTGTCGTTAAATATTTTGTGTTTTGTCTTTTTTTTTATCAACAAATAGTTCTTGTGTAAAAGGAACTTGCAATTCCTTTTACTATTCTCAGTTTTCTTCACCATAAACATTTTGTTGTTTTTTCCCACTATGTCAATGCATAAAGGTATTGTGCATCGTATCATTTTACGAGTTATCATTTACGATTCCTTTTTTTTTTCTTCAAAAAAATACATTTTTAAAAATATTTTATTTTTTACATTGTACCATCTTAGTTTTTGTCCATTTTCAATGAAAATGGAAATTCTGTTGAAAATACTCATTTTTGGTTGTTTTTTTTTAGTAGTTCAATGGCACTAAACAGGGTATTTCCGAAATTTCACGACTTTGTTTACACGACATCAATCGTACTTTTGTCAAACTACTAGCTACAGCAAACTACTAGCTAGTAAACTACAAAATATATACACGAAATTCACGTTACGTTTTTAGTGTGTGATCAGCTTTCATTAGCATTAAAGTGGCATCTCGTTGCAAGGCACCACGTAGACGCCATTGCAAGTTAAATTCTGCTCACTTTCCATTTCCAAGTTGTTGAATTTTTTTTCGTTTTATTTGTATTTTTATAATTTTATTTTCCCTTGGTAACTGCGTCAGTATGTTCTGGTCCTTGTTTCCGTCTGCTTTTAAAGTGAGAGTAAGCACTTTTGCAGAACGATGATACCATCACTACTAAGGTGTTGATCGTGTCTAATGGTGAAATTATACTCGTGAATTATATATGGGGCAAGTGTGTTTGTTGCAACTGGAAAAGTTGGCAATGGTGATGTTTTAACAGTGGTTGACGACGTTGTGCAAGTTTAATGTATCCGAGGTCCCCTTTCTCTTCAACGTTGTCGTTTTAAAAGGGATGGTCGGGTTGAGTTTGAATGGTCGAGAAAAAGTTTTCAAGACGATATTTTACAATTGGGTTCTTGAATCTTGATTTGCGACTTGATGATGTTGAAAAAGTGTGGAGAATATTTTGTAGGCCTACTGTAGTGTGATGGGTAGTTTCTGATTGACGATTCTGATTTTTTGAAAAGTTATGAACGCAAAGAATTGGTTTGTGTATACAGTTTGTACATGTACTGTATAGTTTGTACATGAACCTATTTAAGTGTTATCATTAATAATGGAAGTGCCTGGTGTTAAAAGGTGTTAAGTGACATTTTGACAATTTCGATGAAAATGCATTTAAAGATTTGAATTTGACTTACTGTCTATGGGTCACTTGCACTAATATCTTTTGGTCCACTTAGAATCACGCATATTATTGGTTTACTCAGAATTATGAGTTAGAAAAGTAGAATTGCGCCTAACACGTTCGAAAATCATTTTACGTCATTTATAACAACATTTACGCCCTTTCAATTTTTGTATCAATATATTAGTAAATAGTACGTCAAAAAATGACGGAAAATTTTTTTTTTATTATCCAATTCGTTGTTTCAACCCATGTTGTTACTCTGTTTTTGTATTATAAGTTTCAGCATTTTCTCACGTGTGAGGTGGTACTACCATAGCTGGTTAGAAGTAGGAGAAGCGCTCTTGTCTTTTATGATTATAGCCTAGTTGCAAACCCCGTGCTTTGCACGTGAATTTTTATTTTATTTTGAAACCATAGAAGCCGGCTATTGTTGAAACGTTACCAGGGATTTTGCTGGGTGTTCATAACGATAAATTCAAACACCGTGGAGTAATGTTGTTTGTTGCTAAGTTGTTGCTATGATATCGTCATGTAATAATAATCTACACAACCACTCAATGAGAAAATGTGGGCTTTTAAATGTCCATATCTCGGAATTTACACGACGTTGACGTTTAGAAAATATATGTTGACGTACAGAAGTTCGCAGCAGAACGTTGTGTGGTAATTTCGTGTCACTAGAGCATTCGTTTAGGAGTGTATAGACTTGACGTACACACATACACAAACTTACCAATTATGTAGTAATAATTTTTATAAAAAAAGTGGAACCCTTTTGTTGGTCATTACAGTAATATAACCTACGAGTAGTAATAGCTACCTTTTCCTTCTGTTTTTCTTCTCAAGTTGTCATCTCCTCAAAATTGTCCTTTGCTGCCCAGTCATTTTAAACTCGAGTAGCCGAGTCATTTAAAAAAAACAAAAACAAAAAATATTTCTAGTTCACATTTCCGATTACTAGTTTACGTTACAAAATCTTTTGTATCTCAATCACCATTTTTTCATATCTCATTTTTTTTCTTTTACATAACATAAAGGGTGAGTCTTGTAAAAGGAAGTGGCCATCTAGAGTCTCTTTCTACCAAAGTTCTTTCTTGCGTGTTTCCTTCGTAGCTGATGGAAGACATATATAAAGAAGAAGAAGAAGAAGAATGGGAAGTACGAAATAAAAATAATAATAGTACACCACACACACACACACAAAAAAAAGAAGACACAAAATGAAGGTTGATGATGAACGCAAAAAGACAGCAGGCATTCGGAGGGTTCGCACTGTTTGTTTCATGTCAGAATGTTGCCCCACGTTATGCGGGGCAATTCCACGTCTAGACTTATTTATGAGACGGTTTTTTTCTTCTTCTTCACTGTAGAATTGGGTTCTATTTTTCTTTTTAGTTTTATTCGTTTGGTTCTCTGGCTACCTTCTTTTTATAGTCTTTTGTCCTCCTCGTTTATTTTGCAACTGTTTGTTCTTTTGGGTGGACAATCCCTTTATTTTATTTTTTATTTTAGTTGACGTAAGATTTGTTGTTATAAACCACTTATAAGTTTGTTTATGGCAAGAATTTTTAGTGTTGTTTGATTTAGTAGGTCGCATTGTATTGTGGGATTTTTTATGAAGTGTGGAGTGTTTTTTTTTATTAATATTATTTGGTGTGTTTGTAGACTTTGTTTGGGTCACCCTATAGAGAGTGTAAGATATATTATCAAAATCGAAGTTTTTCTTGATGGACACGGGTTTTATGAAACGCAAAGTGGCTTAATTATAGTTTCGCTTCGTAGAAAAAAAAACCCGAGACAAATTTAAACACCTCATATTATTGTTTTTAAAAAGTATTTTTTATATAAAAAATTATATCTTTATATATTATAACTCTAATATGTTAATTGGTTGTTTTGGATCGCCCTTTATTACGGTGAGTAATATAAATGCTACTGCTAATAATAATAATAATAATAATTTCAAATTTAAAGAGCGTTAAAAAATGACACGGATTTTGTTCGATGCCAAAATGGTTCAATTTTATAGCTTACAGAGTGAAAAAAAAATCCGGTTTAAATTTGAACAACTCATATTGCTTGTTTTTAATAAAAAATTTTTTTTTATATATAACATCATATTTTAATTGACTATTTGGATTGCTTTTTTATAATTAATATATATCTACTAATGATAACAAAATAATTGCAATTTTGAAGGGCGTTAAAAAATAACCCGGATTTTGTTCGACGCAAAAATTGTTGAATTTAATAGCTTTTTGAGTGAAAAAAAATCCGGCTTAAATTCGAACAACTCATATTACTCGTTTATATAAATTTTTTAAATATTTTTGATTAAAATT
>JAQIWH010004924.1:0-15799 GCA_034695005.1 Cryptops parisi
TTCGGTGGGTGCCATATAACACGCCTTTGGGCAGTTGGCGCACCTCTCCTTTCCCCAACTACCTACCTACCTACCTTGCAAATACTTCATTGCTTCCTGATACAAAATGGGAAAAATACACTGTTCCCAAAAAATTTTTACATTGTTGGCCAAAGTTGTACAGTATTCCTTGTCATATTCAACAAGCACGGTACAACAAAACAGCAATTTTTTTTTTTAGAACATGCATTTGCACCTGCACCTGAGCCATGCATTTGGCAGTGATTTCATTCTTTGAAGTGATATAATTTTTGACAGTTTTTTCTCGGCTTTGACTTCAATTATTGAATCATTAAACACACCATTCGGTGTGGCTCTGAGAACGGGATGTTTTCCAGAAAATGATAAACCACATTCTTTTACATGAAGTTTCATTTTTTTGAAAAATGTTTTAATAACTTTGGTTTCACGTATTTTTTCTCTTGCCATTTGTACAGTGTCTCTCACCTTCAACACTCTGATAACCTGTTCAACCAAAGTACCTTCCGGCGTTGAACAATGTGCTGCAGCATACACTTTGGAAGCAGTTATTCGTCCGTATCGTAGTTCATGCCATAAATTGTTTTCATGTTGTCTAACTTGTCATTTTTTCTGCCTGTTTGAATAGCATCTCTGACATTTGCTGTGATGCATGATCATAAAATTCAGGATAAGACTGCAGTCTTTTTTGACAAATTCCAACATTAAAATATGAATGCTGAGTTGATCAATTACGGGCGATTCATTGTACACTTTAAGTAGTCCAGCATTATTTTTATTACTCTTTGAAGCTTGCACAAAGTGTTCTAGGAAATTGCTATCGCCATTAATTTGTGGAGGCTTTGTTCCGCGGAGATCAGCCAGGGTTAGAAACTTAACGGAAGGAGAACATACCTTGGCTAATTTTGCTTTCTTCCAGTAACCTTCCACTTCAGTAAAAGATGATTGTTCACTCTTTCTATGAAGCCACATTAGTACTGCAACTGCATTCTTGCAGCCACCTAAAATGAAATTACATATCGGTAACTCAAGTAATATGCCACATCAAAATACTTCAAGGCTATATAGAACAGGCTACATTGCAGTATTACTAGTCAACTCACCAGCTGCTGCAGCACAATCATGACAGTGAAGTTTGAGAACTTCATCTTCTTCATTGACTTTCACACTGACAGTATAGTTTTTTCTTCTAACTTTTTGTTCTGGGTATTTAATTGCACACATTTTCCCTTCTCGCTTGAGCTGCACATAGCCTATGGCTTCATCACCATAAGTTTCACGACCAGACCTGTAAAAAATAACCCCCTCGATGGTCGGCACCTTGTCGCGGTGAGGGGGCTTGCGTGCCTCGGTCTGCGAGCTATGCCAGTGGGAGGGTTTTTCCTCCTGTCAGGGTTACCCAAGCTGGACAGGTCAACGACGGAGGCCAGACTAAGACCGACTGGGACGGGCAATATAGACCATTGTGGTTAAAAACCGTCTCCTCTTCTTCTGGCGTCGAACTCTGCGGCTTCACGGTGGCGGAGGGGAACGGTAGGAGAGGCGTGGAAGTGCCTGTTTTGGAGGATGAAGTCAGTCGAATCCTTGTGACTCGGACGCGGGATCAAAGCACGGTGACGTGCTCCCTCGGAGGCCAAAAGCCCTGTAGTATAGGAAGGGGAAGGGCCGGTTCCAAGTTACTGGAGCTAAGGGCCTTCCTCGCTTCTGACAGAACTGCACAGGTTACGACCTCGTGAAAGTGACCAGAGGCTTTACGTTCTGGAGCGTGTTGTGTTCCTGCGCCTAAGTAAGGGACCCCCCGACCGGGGAGAGGTCGTTAACTCCTTTTTCTTTTTTTCTCAATCATGGCCACAACTAAAAGACTAACCCTGAGCGTTCTTTTATGTTCTCCAGCTACACAGGCCATGACATCTGATAGAGACCCTCCTTCACCATCATCAAACACTTCACATTCACTCCCTCCAACGCGTTCTGTCTGCCTTACAGATCGAACGTGCTTTTTCACTGTTACACGTGTAAATGGCAGTTTTTTGTCGGTATCACCCATTGTTATTCATAAATTTTTGGTTGATTCGATCGGTGAAGTTGCTGATATTTCTAAGTTGCGTAGTGGTAGCCTGCTGATCAAGGTTCGCGATGCCAAACAAGCTCGTAGACTTTCGTTCGTCCAACATTTTGCTAACTTTTCAGTCTCCGTTACGGTTTATCAATCTCTTAACTCCTTCAAAGGGGTAATTTTCAGGCGAGACATCATTTTCTGCGCTGATGACAAATTTCTGGAATCTCTTAAGTCCCAACATGTGGTTGATATTCGTCGCCTCACCAAAAAAAAAGACAGTGAGCGGAAAGCATCCGGTAGATTCGTCCTTACCTTCTACACCACCTCTCTTCCTCAATCTGTTAAAGTAGCATGGTTAAATCTTCCTGTCTGAACCTTCATTCCGAATCCTCTTTGCTGCTTTAATTGCCAGAAGTTCGGTCATGGGCAACTTCGTTACGTTACGTATTGTAACGTTACTCCATAAATGGAGTAACGTTACAATAGGTTAAAAGGAAGCATAAGGTGTAGAAGTATTAATTACTTCTACACATTACTAAGTACCTATTAACTGTAGAAGTATTAATTACTGGTTTGTAATACCCATAACAGCTTCCAGAAATTAGCAAAAAGTAGTTTCCACTAGTGCAAAGTAACCCCACTTTACGGTACATAATTTTTTGGCATTTTAAATGCCATTTATATATATAGAGTAAATATAGATAAAATAATACATAGATAAAAGAAATTTTAAATTGTTATCTTTGCTTTTCACCACAAAAGTGCACAGAACAAATGTTACTCCCATACTTTACATGTTAAATTCGTTTGTTTATACTGCCAAATGAGGGAAGATTAAACGGGAAAGTAAAAAAACTTCAAAAACAAAAATCCTATGGCAAGGCAGCAATTTATAGTTTTTCACATGCCATACATACATTTTTCGCATGACAATGTTGACACATGTTGGCGTTTTGTGGATAATTATAAAGGGAGGGGGTGATTAGATTGAAAAAAATCTTCTCCTGATACTGTATATTGTACATATTTTCACAAATATAAATCCAATATTAACTCCCTACAAACTTGAAATTAATTTTGCGACGTAATGTTATGTGACGGGGTGTAATTGCGACGTAATGAATGTTTGTGACGAGATGTTTCTGACGTAATGTGCTGCGACGTGATGTACCATGCGTCGTCATGTTTGCAACGCGATGTCCACGACATTATGTTTGTGACGTAATATACTGCGATGTAATGTACCTTGCTTCATGCTAGTATAAAGCTGGTCAGTTGAAAATTGTTTAAGGCAATGCTTTTCAACAAAATGTATCTCATGTGAGTAAAAAGTTTAACATTAAATGAACATAATTTTCATGTAGTTCTTAAATATTTTTATTTAATATTTTATTCCTTTCTCATCAAATTTTCACTTGACTCAATTTTAACTCATAAACTCAAGTGTGCAAATGATGTTGTAATTTAAACGTAATTTTAATTATACTGTTTGTTTGCCTTGCCAGTTGTTTATTTGTTGTTACTGTTGCTACATTGTGTGCAGTGGAATACGATATTTACGAGTAACATTAGTATATTATTAAGAATATTTTTTGGTTTGGTATGCAAGGTCTGTGGGTGAGGTGACAACCACCTTAGGAACGCCACTGTATAGTATACTTTTAACTTAATGTCACTGCATTAATGCAAGTGACATGTACCACAACAGAATGTAGCTCTACTAAAAGAAAAATGTACATTCAGAAAAGCTAAAAAAAACCTCAAATGGCCAAAAATATGACCTTTAAAAGGAATCGGTTCACTTATTGTATTAGTTGGTTTTAGACTAATAAGATATACATTATTGAAAAAAAAAATTTTCAAAATACATACCATTTAAAAAAGATTTATTGACACATTTGTACAAGTTGGACTACATGTATATTTCAAAGGAATATTTTTTATAACCAGATTCAGAATATACTGGGTAGACCAGAAAAACTAACACATTTTCAAAGAGTGGTTTCTTATGAACAGCTTAAGGTAGACAAATACTAAAACTATTACATAAAAGATTAATTCAATATCTTTCCAATAATATACAATTCTATGCTATAGCTTCCATAGTTTGCCTGCAATGGCTGTGCGAAAATAAGTACCCTAAAAAGAAGTTGTAAAATGACTTTACAAGTGCAAAGGGAGTTCAGTGCATAACTGTTCAGTGAAAAAGTAAATAATACGTGATTAAAAAAGGGTGAGTGAGTCAAGTTTGTGATACAAATAATCTTCCAACTTTAGTGATGCAGATTTACAGAGCGATTTTGGAAAAACTTGTTGTAATAATCGAATAATGCATCATGAAAGCTCACTTAAGAAAAAGACTACACTTCATTTTACAGAATTATGCTCAAACTTTTTTTAGGGTTTCTTTTATTCGTGCAGCCATTGCAACCAAATTATAAGTCATAGCATAGATTTATAAATCATTGGAAAGATATTGAATTGAGATTTCATGTGATAGTTTTATATTTTTTCTAGCTTAAGGGGTTCACGAAAAATCGCTCTTTAAAAATTGGTGAGTTTTTTTTTGTCCACTGTGTACATCATCTTAAAATTTTAATTAAGACAAGTTGAATTATTTTCTTCCAGATGTTTTAAACTGAATTTTTTTTTATAATTTGGAGTCAGTTTTAGGGGGGGGGATGTAATGTTATTTTTTTTTGCAATGCCACATTAACTGATTACACAATGTCCACTGATTATTTTGGAAAAATATTATTGAGATAACTGAGCAGAAATATTTAAAAACTATTAGTAAATTAATGGTGAGGTGTAACTTATGGGATATACATTGCTGCTGTTCAGTTTAACATTTTGTTGTGCAGTCCGAAATGTTTCATATCCATCTGTTCATCTGTGTCTGCAATTGCGACATCTGCAACCCCTTGGCTTTGCAATATCATTTGGTCGAGAAACATCCAATGCAGGTGCTAAATAAAATACAATATATTATATTTTATACATTATTTTACATTTTATTTAGTTACATAACAGTGAGTAACTTAGTGGCAGCACCGTGGAACTGCAGCACTCCCTATCTCACCTGATACGAAGGTGAGTTGAGAATAATTTCTATAAGACTGCGGGCATGAATGCTCTGATTGGATGGAAGCGTGCACTAGGTCTTTGGGTTAAATTAACCCAAACTTTATTTTCCTGCTTGTACTTGGTTTTGGGTTTGTTTTGAAGATGTAAGTTAAAAAAAAATAACAAATCATACATTTAATACGTTATGTCTTGTTTTCTAACCTAACCTGCAAAATAAACCCATAACCAAGTACTAGTTTCTGTCCAATCAGAGGGGTCGATGTGGGTTCCTCCTCGTGGTGACCCTAGGATGCAGTAGGGCCCTCTTTTTGGAGACCTTGCTGTATGCTGAACGCCCACATCTGAAAACTTCGCTGTTTTCAGTATTTGGTGTCAATGTAGGCCTACTGTCCAGATATGGACCAAAACCACCATCTTATTACCTAGGCTAACAAAGTTACGGCACCCTGTGTGGTGATGATGTACTGGCTAGTTTGGCTCTGGGAGCTCTGGCGAGTAAGTTTCGTGGCACAAGACCATTGATTCAGTGGTAGGTTCGTCCAGATATTGAAGTTTGAAAGTACCCCAAAAGGGTCAAATGTAAGCAGGGCTGTGGAGTCGCTTCATGAAACCTTCGACTCCGACTCTGATTCTGACTTCTATGTTTATGAAACCTTTGACTCTGACTCCGACTCCTTGTATTTCTGATCCCTCTGACTCCCACTCCTTGTATTTCTGATTCCTCCGACTCCCACTCCCGACTCCGACTCCTCCATGCACACACACACACAGTTGGTTGAAGTAGGAAAAAATATTTTCCAAGTTTTTCACTCTTCATTTATTTATTTATTTTTTAAATATTATATCCCATAGGGATATCACAATAAAAGGAAAAGTGATAGACAATAAAATATTAAGTTTAATTTATTAAAAATTTATTTTTAATAATTTTTTCCAATGAAAAAACTCCTATCAAAATCTAACTCATGGTTCAATGATAATTATAATTGAAGGGTTTGCAGCAACAAAGAGTTAACTCCATTTTTAGGCCAAACAGAGTTAATAACCATTTTTTGGGGAGAAAAATCAAATTGGAGTTAACTCTTTGTTGCTGCAAACCCCTCAATTGTTCCTACCACAAATAGTGGAGTGGTAATTTTGTTTTACTACATCAAAAAACTTACAGCTCTCTTGCGCAATCTTTACATTACTACACTACTATACAGGGTGATCCAGAAATAAGGTACTATTTTTGTGATTTTTTAATAAAACCAATTGACAGCATACATTATTAAAGAATTTAAAACTTTTTTAAAATTAATAAATTTAATTAGTTTAATGGATTAAATTAGTAATTAAATATTCTAACTACACATCGACATTAAATAAAGACTTTAGAATAGTAAAGTACTGTCTTTCGTAATTTATTAATCCCATTAAATAAATTTTTGGTTTGCTTATCTAACTTACCTCCCCCCACTCCAAAAAAAAGTAGTCTAGTGTTTAGCCAGAAAAAAAAGAAGCGTTGACTGTAGTAGAGAATGTAGATTAGGTTAGGTTAGACTAGTACAAGTAAGTTCTCTATATTTAAACTTATCTCCTTAAAAATAGAGAACTTACTTGTACTCGAAGTCGGGGGCACCATAAATTTTAAAGTGATAGGTTAAATATAAGATAAAAATAGTTTCTCTTTAATCAGGATAACATACAAATACAGAGCTATAAGTTTTAAAATGTAAATAAAAAAATAACTAGTATCAAACAACAATTTTCACTCATTGCAAAGTCAATTCTAATTTGGTAAGAATTTATTCGGTACACCAACGCAATATGCGCAATGAATTACTTGCAGTAATCCATTAATGGAGTCTGAGTCGGAATATTATTTGCCGATTCCGACTCCTTGGATCCTCAGATGGTCAGACTCCGACTCTTACTCCAGTTACCCCAAAATAGCCACGACACCGACTTCGCGACTCCGACTCCACAGCACTGACTGTAAGTGCTTAAGATGCCCATCGTGTGTCACACGCAAACTAGCGGGTCCTGAAATTTCTCTTGTCTCGGTAAGGTGGAAGGGGTGAAAAGGACGACAACTTTGTTGAAGGGGGCGGTTTAAAAGTATTTTACTCCAGAAGTGCTAAAAAACTTTCTCCAGCTGAGCACCGGGTTAAGGGCTCCATCTTTTTTCTTTCTTTTCTCAATCATTGTCTCAACTAAAGTAAAAACCGCGAGCGATCCCTCTTGTTCTGCTATTCAGACCATGATTATAAATAATGAAACTACCTCGTACTTTGTGAATGTTGCTAGTTCATCACTCCCAGCTCGTTCTATCTGCCTTTCAGATCGAACGCCCTTTTTTATTATTACACGCCACAGTGGAAGTTTTTCATCGGTATCACCTATCAAGATCCATAAATTTCTTATTGCTTCCCTCGGCGAAGTGGCTGATGTTTCTAAATTGCGCAGTGGTAGTCTTTTGATCAAGGTCCACGATGCCAAGCAAGCATGCCGACTTTCGTTTTTTCAAACATTTGCTGGATTCCCAGTTTTTGTCGGTTCATCAGTCCCTTAACTCCTGCAAAGGAGTTGTGTATTGTCAAGATACTGTGTGTTGTTCCGATGAGGAACTCTTGGAAGATCTTGGATCCCAACATGTTTCCGACATCCGTTGTCTAACTCGAAAGGAAAGTGATGCTCGCATCGCAACGGGCAATTTTGTCCTCATTTTTTCTACTCCTACTTTTCCGCAATCAATCAAAGTAGCCTGGATGAACCTTCCAGTTCGTCCTTTTATTCCTAATCCTCTGCGTTGTTTCACTTGTCAGCGATACGGCCATGGCCAATCTCGCTGTTCTTCTGCTAAAGTGTGCGGCGTTTGCGATCTTCTTGATCACTTTCCTGAGTCATGTTCTAAACCACCCTGAACTGCCTTAACCTAAAGGGTTTGTCCTAAACTGCCTTAACTGCTCTGGTCAACACTCTGTTTGGTTCTCAGCTTGTCCTTGATTTCAAGCTGAGAAATCCATTCAACAGATCCGGGTTATTCGTAACATCACGTTTCCTGAAGCCCTCCGTATCTTTTACACTAAAAGCTACAAGCTTTCTTATGCCTCTGTTGCTTCAGCTTCTTCCGCTCCATAACCTCGTTCATGTGCACTGGCCAAACGGACTTTCCCCGTGGCCTGCCAGACCCCTTCGTCTCAGGCGGTCGCTGTGTCTCCTCTCCTTCTTTTCTCTTCAACTTCTGCTTCTTCACCACCTACTCTTCCCTCCCCATCACCCAACCCTTCCTCCTCACCTTTTTTTTTTTCCCCATCACCCTATTTTTCCATTCCTAAACCTCTTCCCCTTTCCACTACTTCCCCTCATCCTCTGCTACATTTCGGAGGCCCTGTAGCATCTTTCCCCATCCGCTGACTTAGCACTCCAGCTTCTTCTCGAAGTGGAACTAAGCGAGGTCCGGACATGGGAACTTCCACCTCCAGCATTGACCACTTTGATTCTTCTGGCATAGAAGACGATCTGTCCGCTGTTAGCCAGCTAGTTTCTAAATTCCGCAAGTAAATCCCCAGCGAGAAAAAAACTAAAAAGAAAAAAGGTACGGTTAAACCTGTGTCCACTAAATCCGTTTCACCCCCTATTCCACCATCCAATGTCACTACCTTCAGTGGAATTGTAATGGCCTCAGCACTCGTGCTCCTGAACTTCGCACTCTTCTTTCTGTCACCAATCCCTATTGCGTCTGCCTCCAGGATACAAATGTCCACCCTGGAGACTCCTTCCTCCTGCCTAACTATCAACTATTTTGTCTTGACATTCCTTCTACCTTTTCTCGCGGCGGTGTTCTTATGGCGGTCTGCCATGAACTCGCTGCGACCTCTATTCCCCTCTCCAACCAGCTGCAGACTATTGCAGTTACCTGCTACCTTCCGTGGCGGGTCACAATATGCTCTTTATATCTCCCTCCTGATTACTATTCCCTTCGCCATGAACTTCAAGGTTTTCTCGATGAACTGTCGTCTCCATTCATCATCCTTGTTGACTTCAATGCACATCATACAGCCTGGGCATCTGCCAATAACTCGGCTCATGGCATTGCCTTGGAACAACTGTCTTCGAACATGGATATCTGCATTCTCAACAATGGGTCTTACACTCATCTGCCTGCCGCCCACTGCAGCTGGAGTGGTATTGACCCGTTACTTTGCAGCTCTGCAATTGTGCCCTTGATTGAATGGTCGGTTTATCAGGATCTGTGTGGGAGTGATCATAACCCCATCGTTTTCCATTTGCATCAGGGTGGCAACCTTTTTGTAGGACCAGGTCATTGGGTAATGCGGCGAGCTGATTGGACGTTCTTCACCCGTCTTGCTGAGTGGGATAAGACTGATTTTTTTCTTTCGTGGACGTGAGTTATCATCAAATCAGCGAGACCATCCTTTACGCTGCACAGGAGTCTATCCCATTCACATCAGGTAAGCATGGACAACGCTCCGTTCTTGGTGGAATCAAGAGGTGGCCACCGCGATCCGAGACCGTAAGTGTGCGCTGCGATGCTTCAAACACCATTCTACGCCAGTGAATTTTACCATCTTCAAGAAGCATTATGCAATTGCGCAGCGCCTTGTCTTGGCAGCAAAGCGTGCCTCCTGGCAAACTTACGTGTCATCTATGAATAGTCGGGAATCCATTTCTTGTGTGTACAACAGGGTTTGTCGACTCTCTGGTAGGGAACTGGCTCTGGTGTGTGTACTTTAAAATCAGATGGGCGTATGGTTACTGATCCAGTTGCTGTTTCCACCATCCTAGCGTGGCATTTTGCTGGCATCAGTAGTTGCCATAACTATGACCCTGCCTCTTTGGCCATTAAAAATCAGGCAGAGGCCCAAGAGGCCAAAGGCCCCTTGGCCTTTTCCTTTGATGAGGTCGAACTGTGCGATCCTGCTTTCTATCTGTGGGACTTACAGTCTGCCTTTCGTGCCTCTAAAAATACATCTCTAGGTCCGGACAAGATTTACAACTTAATGCTGAAGCATTTGTCATCCCATTCCTTACACTTGTTTCTTGCATTTTATAACAGAGTATGGAGTGAAGGTACCATTCCATCGGTGTGGCATGAGGCGGTTGTTGTTCCGATCTTAAAACCCGGTAAAGATCGTCACGAGGCTAAGAGCTACAGACCAATCGCTCTTACAAGCTGTGTCTGTAAGCTCTTTGAGAGGATGGTCAACAAGCATCTCATGTGGTGGCTCGAGAAAACTGGATTTTTCATGCCCATCTAGTCATGGGCGATCTACCATCAAACACTTGTCTCTCGAGTCATTTTTACACAACGCTTTCCTTTACCGACAACATGCTGTTGGCATCATCTTTGATCTGGAGAAGGCATACGATACCACCTGGCAATATGGTACACTACGATCTCTGCATGAGGCTGGGTTACAGGGGTTTTTGCCTAAGTTCTTGGAGTCATTTTTGTCAGCTGGAGTTTTTTGCTTGCGCACGGGTGCAACGATGTGTCCACTATTTATTCAGGAGAATGGTATTCCCCAAAGATGTGTTCTAAGTGTCACCTTATTTGCAGTGTTCATTAACACCATTTCTCAGGAAATACAAGCTCCCATCACAGCTTCCCTGTTTGTTGACGATTTGACCATCTTTTGTCGTTCTTATCGCCTTTTGGTAGCAGAGCGACAGTTGCAGCTCACCATTAGTCAATTGGAAAAATGGGCTTTGTGTACAGGGTTTTGCTTTTCCATAGAGAAAACGGTATGCGTCCACTTCTGCAGATTGCGCCGTTTGTTACCCGCTCTATCATTGACTTTAGGTGGCACTCCCCTTGTAGTGAAGGAGGAGGTTCCCTTTATCGGCTTGATTTTTGATCAGAAGCTCAGTTGGCTCCCACATCTTCGTCGACTCAAGCTTCGTTGCTGTAAAGCACTAGATCTCCTCCGGATCTTTACTCATGGGGAGGAGACCGTACTGTGATGATGACTCTTTATCGGTCATTAGTACGGTCACGTGGTGTTCTCATCGGCTCGACCGTCCTATTTATCGCAACTTACAAGCATCCATCGTGGTGGTATTTGCATTGTACTAGGAGCATTTCGAACCAGCCCTGTGAACAGCATGTGCGTGGAGAGTGGTGAGCTTCCGTTCCACCATCTCTTGGAAGCTGCTAGACGCAGCTATGTGGCGGTCTGTACACCAACCCTGACAATCCGGCATACCAGTGCGTGTTTCATCCAGCTAACATGCAGTTGTACGCTCGGATAGTCAGGGTCAGCCGGCCATTGGGTGTTTGGGCTGCGGATTTCTTTCACTCAGATACTTGGCCTTTAGTGCTTTCTGTTGATCCATCTTGCCCTCCATGGCAGCTTCCATCTATTCCATTTATCATGGACTTAAGCCATTTGCGAAGGGCTTTCACCTGCCCGGCGGAATATATCGGGCGCTTTGAGCAGATCCTGCATCACTATCGCTGCTTTGAGTCCGTTTATACAGATGGATCAAAGAATGGCGATAGAGTAGGTTTTGGATGCATATGTGGGCGTTTTCCATCCATGTACAGCAATTGCTCGGCAGAACTTGTAGCAATTGCATGGTCATTGTTGCTTTGCTTTCAGAGCCCTGTTTACCGGTTCATGGTCTGCTCCGACTCCTTGAGTGGGTTTCAGGCTTTGCAGGATTTGTATTCTCGGCTGCCGTTGGTTCTGCTTGTTCATGGGCTTGTTCACCACCTTGCAGAATTGGGCAAGTCTGTTGTTTTTGTATGGGTGTCAGGCCACATTGGCATCAAAAGCAATGACAAAGTAGATGCAGCGGCTAAAGGGGTTACACAAGCTTTATTTTGCAACGCAAGTTACACCATCTGACTTGCAACTTTGGCAAAAACAGCATGTTCGTTCAGCATGGGAAGAGGAATGGGCCGTAGTGGACAACAACAAGCTGCGTGTCATAAAAGACATTGTCAGAATCTGGGCTACCTCTTTCTGTGATGTGAGGAGGAATGGGGTGATGCTGGCGCGACTCCGGATAAGGCATACACAGTTCTCCCATGCCTCTTTCTCCATGGGGATTTTCCCCTTTGGTGTCCTGCTTGTAACATGCAGGTCTCGATCCACCATTTCCTGGTGGACTGCCCTTATTATGAACGTAATCACAGACAGTGTATTTTGCCTTCCACTTTTCTTGAACTCCTCGATGACCATGTCCGTACTGTCCGTTGCGTCTTCCGGTTTTTGCGGCTGTGGGGTCTTGACGAGCTTGTTTGATTAACTTGCTGTTCCGGTTATAACTTTCTTGTGGGCGCCATATGACAAGATTTTAAGCAGTTGGTGCGCCTCTCCTATTAACTACCTACCTACCTGTCCAATAGAGCGATCCATCCCTGCAACCTTTAACCACAGACTTACAGATAATCTAAGTTCGTGCTTTAAAGGCTTGTATTTTTTCAACCTAAGCAATATGTTAAGTATGGCAATGTTTACAGAAACTGGGAAAATGTATGAAAAATGGGCGTAAAACTTGCTTTTGGTCTCACCCTTGTATGTATAATATCATATATTTTATTTGGATCATCTCGGAGTTTATGTTGCTAAATGGCAGCAATGCATCACCATTTACGTGTATGGAGTCCAGGTTAAATCATACAATCAAAAACGGAACAAATGTATTGTTAATGATTGTTGAATCATGTTATTGAATCACAATTACTTGAGTTTTTTTTGTTTTTTTTTTAAAAACTAAGGTTAAGTTACCTGGCTTCCATATCAAAGTAGCATTGCTGTCATTTAGCAAAAAAGCTCCGATTCTCCAAGATTATGTTAATTTGTTTTATTTATTTATATTTATACTATGAAGTATTATATAATCCCTAGGCTTAATATCAATGCAATGGCTATCCTCTGCATTCCTGTAATTGTCAGATACTGAATCTTTGCTGCATTTCACCCAGAAACCGCCAGAATCACCCACACACACATCACAATTCAACACCGATATATTGAACATACTATCAATAGTATACTACTACATGCAGTACTGCATGTAGGTGAAGAAAATCGATTATTATGAACATCCATGTTTCGTTAAAAATAGTTTTTTTCCCTACAAGTGAGCAACATCTACATCATTTACATGGAAACATTCTGTGCGTGGAAATCTAAGCAAATAAAACACTTGTTGCTCCCTCCTCAAAATAATTGTGATACAAACTTAAAAATTATTTTTAAAAAACTTAATTTATTTTTTAAATATTGTCAGATTTCCCGCAAACCGCTAATTCGATTTTTTGCCCATTTATAATTTATCAAAACCTCCAGATCTGGCGGGAAACAGTTGATGTTGACAGTTGGTACACCCAGGAGCATGGTGTACTTTGGCTCACAGTGTCATATATCAATGCAAGAGGAGGTAGTGCTTACGATGTCGACTATATCATCAAAACTAAATGAATATGTAAATGTGATAAATTGTTGCATATGGTATCATTCTTATAGAGATATTATTGTGTATTCATTGTTTTTTCCAGACACCAGAATTCAGTGTATTGTGTAAAAAATGTTGATAATAAGTAATTATGAATTTCTTGCTTCCCAAAGAAACAAGTTGTATGAAAGTGTGTGAACTTCAGAAACTTAATTTTTCACGGTTGCCTCTTGATGAGAAAATTGCAATCAAGACGAAAGGCCGTCCATCCCCCGATATACAAATATACCAGACAGGAATAAGCAAAAATAAGAAATATATTCGTAGCTTCAACTGGGAATGGTACGAAAGGAAAACTTGGCTCTGTGGTTGTGAAGCCAAAAATGCGCTATTCTGTTTTCCATGTCTGCTGTTTAGAGGTGATGTGGCGTGGACAAAAGATGGCATTACAAATATAAGCAAAATGAAAGAAAAATGTGAAAAACATGAAACGTCAAAGAAGCATATCAAGGATGCGATTTCACTATAACTTTTAGGAAAAGGAGACGTGAAAGCAAAATTTTGTCAGACAGAGGTCCATAAGCTTTCGACCAATAAGCATAACTGGAAGGTTACTAAGAACCGTGAAATTTTATTCCAAATAATAGATTGCATTATATTATGTGGGGACTTTGAAATTCTTTTATGTGTACAGGATGAAAAAGATGACACTGTAAATTCAGATGCATTTAGGGGATTATTAGATTTTGCATCTAAATTCGACCAAGATTTAAAGATGCAGTTAGAAACTTGTTCAGTCTTCAAAGATGTTTCTATGGCTATTAATGAGATACTCGACTGCCTGCTGCAAGTGCATAGGTGCCGACTACACGGGGGCAACAGGGGCGGTTGCCCGCGTGCTCTCAAACTAGCTGGGGCGACGCCCCCGTAGAACATTTTCAGTTTAAGTTTTCAAGTACTATATAACATTACTTTATAATTTATTTAATGTATGAAAAAATATTTTTAAAAAAATATTTTAAAACCACAACGATAAAAAAAAACTTTTTTCTTTTTTGTTTTCACCCTCTCTCCTCTCTACCCCACATGCCATATTGTTTTTTATTTGAAGTGAATGACAGGATTAGGATGCTGTTCTTTTCAAATGGATGGCCACTGAAGGTGTTAAATTGACTGCAGTGTCAGGGTCATTCTAGTCTAGAAAAAGTCTGTCCACTATCTACAAGTATATGCTACTGAAAAAAAAATGCCACATGGGGTTTGTTTGTTGGTCACCCTAAATACAGTGAACAGTATCTGGAGCTGGAGGCCTAATGTTAGTACACAACTTCACAAAGAGGAGAGTACTAGCCACAGTCAAGAAATCCACAACTATTGTAAACGTTAAAAAATATTTTTACTCACTAACTTCACTTTGGAAAGGAAAAAAACATTCGGCTCACTATTTTGAATGTTGACAGACAACATGCAATAATGCTAGTAATAAATAAACAAGTGTATATAATAAAAAGTGGGGTATAAAAAAATACATGTTTCTTACGGACTTACGCTATATTATTTTATTTTACTCTTTTTGGTTTTGAGATTGCAACTGCAACCAAACTAATAAACGAAAAACGTTACTAGTGCTTAGTTTGTCATCATTGTTTTGACTAATAGTTTTAGATGTATAGAAAACAAATTATGGGATTAAATTTTAAATTTCAATATGTTTTAAATAATTTTGAGTTAACATTTTTTACAAGTAATTGTCCTCTGGAAAATATTTTTGTAAAAGCTTTTGCAATAAAGAAAAACTCAAACGTCTTTTCTAAAGAACCCAAATCAACAATACAGTGTACAAAATATAAGGTGTTTTGATATTGTTTGTAAATCTTATGCTGAAATACGCATTTAAAATCTGTTGAAATACACGTAAATTGTTTTTAATATAATAAACTCGTATAATGACGCATGAAAGATATTGTTAAGAATTACTTTCACCCGGTCAATTTTTTAGTTGACTTGTGCGATGCATAGCTGGGCATAGTTAATCGTTAATCATAACATTACCATAAAAGGTTACTTCCTTATTATTAGATTTAAAAAACATCCAATAATAAGAAAGTAACCTTCTATGGTTAACGGATTAACGATTCATTGTGCCCAGCTATGGTGCAATGTCATAAGTCCGTATTGACTGGCATTTTTTTAATTAAAAAAAGCCTTTCATGTGTATTTATA
>JAQIWH010004925.1:0-15797 GCA_034695005.1 Cryptops parisi
AACTGTTATAATATATAAGGATAAAGTACTGAAAGTATGATACTACCAAAGAGATTTAAAACACATTTTTTAGTAAGATGGTATAATACTATAAGGGCATGCACAACAGACAAGACCTTGACCTTCTCCTCCTCCCGCGCTTACTTCCTCTAGCACTCTCATAACTTCCTCCAGTATGTCATGCGCATGCGCATTCTCGATTGACAGTTACGCTATAGTAGAATTTCGAAAGCTCCTTCTATTTACTATGGCTACGCTGACTTTTGAGCAGCTCTTTCCCACGCTTATCAAACCGGCTGTGCCATGCGCATGCGCAGAAGGCGCGCCTAACTAAACATGCTTTGTTCAGTAAAGCTGACTTGTAAGTGAGCTTCACATATAATAATTTAGTTGTTTTTTTCGGTAATAATATAACAGAATCCTTTTAGAAGATAGCCAATGCATTGGCATTGGCATTAAGGTTAGAAATTATTGATGATGTATTAAATATCCTGTACAAATATAAATAAATAAGTAAACATATATTATGCATATATATACCTGAGGAGATAGGGGTGCTGCAGCTCCGCATTGCCTATAGACAGGCTGCCACTGCTCTCATCCAATATGATCACAAAAGTTAGTTTCTGTAAGTCGGTACATGTTCGAAAACAACAGCTTTATAATTTGCATTTATTGCTATTCATGGCCAGACGTCAATTGGTTTCCATAACCGGGACTTCATACCGATCTCACTCAAGTTAACGTTTTCAATAATTTTGATAAATTAATTTTTAGGTATATTAATTTATCATGACAAATATGTTATCATATTTTTTTTTATAGTTTTTGTGGTAAATTCTTTTGTTCTATTGAATATTTTTGTTTCAATTTCTGCTAAACGACATCTTTGTAATTCTGTTTTGTATTTGGTCTTTACGGACTGATTAATTAAAAAAATAATAATAAATAAGCCCACGTGACTACTAACATGTAATGTCTGTCAACAAGCAAAAATTGACTTTGAATAAAAAATGTTAATTTTCAATAAATTTGCTATTGCTTGATTTTGGACGAACACTACCAACAAACATTTGGAGATGGTGTTTGTCCAAGTTTAGATAACTACTGGATTTTTTCCATGCCATTATGTGTTGACATAATGGGTCAACCAGACTAAAGTTTACACAGTTTTATAAAAACCTGCTTTTAACTTATTGTTGATACAGTATATAAAATGCACAAAACAAACAACTACAACATATTCAGAAATTACTCAAACTCTCCTTAAACCAGTTGGAAATAAAATGAGTTATATTAAAATACTAAACAATTTTTACAGCCACATCAGAACCCCATGCCCAATAAAAATGGTCTCATACATACCAGTAGTCCTAGTAATGTGATTAGAAGAAACTATAATTTCGTCAACCATATAAATATCCCAAAGATCAATAACAACAGATAGTGGTGTTCGTAATAAGGCTATCCAGAAAGATAAATTGACATGTTACAACATTTGTTTACTTGAATGAAGTGCTTCAATTTATAGGCTTACCTCACAAGCTTACAACAAAGACCCATTTATATTAAATAAATGTTTATGACAGTTTGATTAACATGAAATTTCAAAGGAAGAATTTTTGATATATGGCTATGTAGAATAGTTTAAATTTTATAGGTAAGTTGATTTGGTTTCTGAACCAACTAACTAATAATGGTTTGTCATTTGATGCCCATAGATGCTTGATCCTTAACAGCATGTTAAAAATATAAAATTGAACCAATTGAGCAAATGTCGTTTATACACCTGAAGACATGACATCATGTAAACTGTAACTTACCCACATTAATAACATCTATGCATGGCAAATGATTAATGTTGAATGAGGAAAGAATGCAGATATAGCAACAAAAAGGAGTAGGGTTAGAAACAGAAAACAAAAACAAAACATTGCGACACAGTGACAGCATACAAAAAACAAATCAAAAACTAGTTAGGAAAATGTTATCAGTTTCTATATAGTTCACTAGATGCCAACACTCCCTGTCGCTGAGAATTTATTTTATGGTTTGAACCCACTGAACAAAATGCTGCAAAGTGTTTCTAAGGAGATGGTTGTCATTATATCTACTATCATGTCTTCTGTTGGCCAATACTGTACATCGATTATGCTCTGCTTTTTTAGATCACGCAGGAGATGATGTTTAACAAACTGATGTGTTTTGTTCTTTAACTCATCCGGTCCGACTTGATCATTGCAATGCAACCTTGGTTGTCTTCATACATGGTAGTAGTCTTTGACTAATGCAGTCCTACATCAGAGAAAAGTTGATATAACTAGAAATGTTCTTGCAGTGTCGGGCTGGAGATTGAAAAAAATCCGAAACGGCCTTGAAGGGGGGTCTGGGGGGCGTCCCCCAGCCGCTGAAAAAATTTTTGGATTTTTGAAGCTTTTCTGGTGGTTTTTTGAATAAACAACAAGTTGTATTGATTGCTATTTTAATAAATTTTTTTTATAATTTTAATTGAATGGAAGTGATGTATTACCCAGTTTATAAGATATAAAATATTACTTAAAAAATACATTTTCTCAAGCAATAGAAATTTTCACATTTTTCACAAATTTTTAGACAAAAAATAGAAACAACAAAGCAACATGAAATGTAAAATTTTATTATTCTGCAAAGTTTACGTTAATTTTTTCAAATCTTTAACATTTTTTAAAAGTTATTTTTTTTTTTAAATCAAAGTTGAAATTAACTTTAAGATGAAGTTTTAGTTCATACAACTGCACGCAGTTGTATTTATGACCCCAAATTAATTAACGATATTACCCATGGTATTGTACTTCTGCCGAAATTTATACGTTCTGTATTACTCTTCCCTCCAAACAATTTATTCAATTTTAGATGACAGTAAAAAATTCCATTTCTTGGAAGGTTTTTTGTAATTAATCTCTTTTAGTTTTATTCAACCTCTTTGTTTTAGGAGATAAATTCAAAACTTGTTAGTTCATTTATATGCGTTCACTATAGTCTTGCAGGGCCATTTTTATAATTTTGTAAACACTTTTATTTCTAGAATCCCCAGTCCAGAAAGTTTACTTATTTATGCTAATTTTATCATTTGTACATAGGGCCATTTTCCACCTTTGTGGGCCCTTATTTTTAGGGGCCCCCTGTCCAGAATTTTTTTTCATTTTATTCCATAATATCCCATAATTAAATACCAAGATTTAATTTTATTTATAAGTTGTCAATTTTTTATTTTTCAAGTTATTAAAAAGCAACTTCAAAAGTTATCAAAAATTTATCACACCTCGTAGGCCTTTCGTAGGCTAGTTTGTAGGCCCTAGGCACTGTGCCTACTTGGCCTAATGAAAAAGACGGCCCTGTTTGTACACACATACAACAATTCTTCTTATCACTTAAATCAAAAAATTCAATGCCACCCTTCATATTAAAGTCTCTGGTTGGTATGGTACGTGTATTATAACTTAAATGCTATCCTTACATGTCTAAATATTTTAGATTACAATTTTTAGTTTTTTATATTTTGAATTTTTTATTTATAATTTATGTGTTTATATATTTTCAAGTGAAATGCGATCCGTACAGGTTTGTAGCCACTGTGCCTACTTTGCTTTATGACGGCCCTGCTTGCATGGTGGTTTTGGATTTTTCTATTCCCTACTTTTACTAACTATGTAAAATTAAAACACTGCTCATGGCGCTATCAGCAAACACAATGCGTCTAACCTCTTTAGTCTATGGTTATTATAGACCTTTACTATACCAGTCACCAAGCTTGCGTAAAGGGTAGCCGGAAGCGACTGCTTAACATACTGAATTTGTTCAAAGTCTCATTCCAATAATAGTGAAAAAAATGAGTATTTCTTTTACTAAAAAAATAATTTCTAGGCCGACGGCCCAGTCCGCCCTTGCGTTCTTGAGCTGCATGTGCTGCGACTACCTACTCGGCTTCTGTCAAAGAAAGTGATACAAAAGTTTGCTTCTAGCTTGACCAAGAGATGGTTCCAATGCCTAGTTGAAAAATGTATCTTGATGTCCTGATGTGAATTTTTGTCTCTATTTTCTCTGGCCCAATCAGTATCTATGTAGCACTTAAGAACAGGATTACATTGAGCTGGTAAGCGTAACTTTGCATTACGAGTGGCTGACAAATAATGCATGACACGTTTAACAGTATTCCAGTCTTGTTGATAGAGCAACATAAAATATCCACTGCTGCAGCTACAGTATGTCTGGACGTGACATTGTTGCAATGTACAAAAACCAAATGGCTTGCATATACTGCACATAGTTTGGCAATTTCTCACATGCTTTATCCATATTTGAAAAATAACAATTCTCCATCGACGTGGCAACTGCCTTCGTGTTTTGCATGTTGAGTGAGTCAAGTACAGGGTCAAGTTTGACACGTTGACGAATTAGGAAAGAACCATCATCTTCTGTCTCAATCTAGATTCCCAGATAGTGAGTTGCATAGCCGAAGTTCTTTGTCTCAAAATATTCTTTTAACTGCTCGTGTATCATGTTAATTGTGGATGTATGTTTGCTAGTGTTAGAAATTTGCAGGTTCCTATTGTTTACCATTATTGAAAGTTAAGCTAAAATAGCACACTAATTGTGGGACCAAAATTTGATTCTTAGTTTGCCGTGCTGGGACGTATTTTGTTCGGCCAGAGCCGCTTCCAAACTGCTGTACTTGTCGCAATCTTCCCGTCGTGCGCTGTGCGCTAAAGGTGGGCTTCGCCGCAATAATAAGTAAGTGGAGGGAAAGCAATTTGTTTACAAGAAGGGGAAGCGGGAAAAGTTTTGCTACCCTACTTAGCGCGGGCTGCTTTCGAACTACGTGCGCTGTGAGTGTATAGTGGTTTTTATTTCTGGTCAAGTAACGCATGTAGTACTTCGTAAATTTTATACCGACTCAAATCCGGGGATTCTAATAAAAAGGTTTTCCCTGCTTAAGGAGGCGCAAAGACAGCCACAAGTAATTCAAATGATTGATAATGAAAATAACACATTTTTATTGAAAATTATTCTTGACACTTTTGCATTAAAAATACGATAATATTTTTTAAACAAAACTTTGACACTTTCAGTCAACTGCGATTTTACAATAGAATGAAAACAAGAAAATTACATTTTTCAAATAAAAAGACAACAAATAATTACACTTTTTGAAATAAAATGGCAACAAGAAAATTACACTTTTCAAAATAAAATGACAACAAGAAAATTACACTTTCCATTAATTTCAATTTGCAATTTCAACACAAGGCAATTCCAGGTTTGTGAAGTTTTATAAAGTTATTGCTACCAGTGAGTTAACTATTGCTAAAAATCAGTTAACACTGCATACTTTCTTCTAATCTAATAGCTAACTACACAGGAGACTGTCGTGTTCACGACTAACCTGACCCAGAATCCGAGCAAGAGTACACATGAGTGTTGTCGTTGGACATGACAAGCTGGCGTGGTTTAGCCGTAGTCTTGGGGCTCAAAAAGTTCTCTACCACAAGAGCATTAAAATATGCTTTGTCGAGTATGAGTTCTTTGAGCGTTGATGTGGTTTTGCAATCAGAAGTATCAGGACAACTTTACTGATGCTGGATCTGGAGACAAATCTTGACTGATCTGAATTAGCTTTTTTTCTCCCAGTATTTATACCCTCTCAGCATCTCGTTATCGTCAATTGTTTTTATCTTTGTGTTCTCGTTGGCTGATCCTGTTTTCCGGTAGTTTCATTCGCTCACATGGCCTTGCTCATCATCATAGACCCGCTAGTGTGACCCGCTTTTCACCCATCACCCTGGTGGTCACCTTTCATAACTCGCATTATTTAATGGATTTAGGTTTGTCAACTACTTTCTCTATCTCTTAGGCTTATTTTTTACAAGTTAAAATTTTGAACCAATTTTTGAACACAAACCAATAAAATTATTTGTTCGACTTTTAAGCATCCCAGATTATCTGGATTCTCTAGACCCATCCGATAATGAAGAGGTTGTTGTCGTCATCAGCAACTCAGAAGCTGATGATTAAAAATAAAAATAAAAATCATGTCAAAAACTCCATACTGTTTGTTTCTCTCTTTTGCTTTTGTTCTACCATGAACTATCCACAATTACAATTTTAACATCATTAAACATTTGTCGTGCATTTTGCATCAAAATTCAAGTGACTACGTTCAACGTTATCACACATTTGTCATACACTTTGTATCAACATCCAAATAGCTATAAGTTCAATATTATCACACATTTGTCATTACGCTACAGTCCTGTTTGTTCGCTTCATCGTGGAACATCATACCGAGACATAATTCGACTTTATACATTTTTTAAATAATTAATATTCATTGTTCGTTAATCACACACAATCGTTCGACGGTTTTTTTAGAAAGCCGCACATTCTGTTTTTACACACCACTGTCTAACCTGTCTTATTTTCACGGTTCTATTTAGACTTTTGTCACTTTTACTGATTTTTACAAGTTGTGGTAGAAAATCCATAACTTTTCCATTTTTTTCAAACGTTTTTCAAACGTTTTTGATTTCCAAAACATTGTTCATTGGAATGTTGCACCAACAGAAAGGTACGTTTTGAACTTGTTAGTCAGGAGGTGCCAAACAATGGGGTCACTTAACGGTTTTTTCACTTACACTCGTTATTTGAAAGGTCAAATGTCGCGCGCGTGACGTAGGCACATAAAATAGTTATGTCCATTTCCCACAATGCAGCGTTCGTGTTTTAACCAATCCGAGACTTGCGTTGTCTGCTAATGTTTGTTATTCTTAACACTAGCAACAATCATGTCGTCCACATACGGTACAGTAAAACACATCTTCTTCTTCTTTGGAGTACACATTTGGATCAACTTGACTGTGTTTGAAACCTCGACGTTGCAATGCAGCAGTTGCCTTCTGATGCTTTTTCCGATTGCTTCAAGCCATATACTGTATATACTATGATTCAGCTTGAGCACGAGGTTCACGTTTCCTTTCTCAGCACATTCTGGCGGTTGCTCCATGTAAAGCTCCTCTTCAAGATAACTATTCAAGCAGGTCGACTTGACATTGAACTCTTTTACATGAAGTCCCTGTTGTGCACACATTGTGAGTAGTTTACATTTTGTTTCGTTCTTTACAACGGGAGCAAACGTTTCATCATAATCCTTGCTATAACACTGGGAAAAACCTCTTGCAATTAACCGTGCTTTGTAGGTGGTGATGCTTCTTGTGGAATCATATTTGGTCAAGAACACCTACTTACACAAAATAACCTTGCATGCAGTTGAAAATTTGGTTACCGTCCAGACTTTGTGCTCTTTCATCGCTGTTATTTCCTCTGCTGCAGCATTGAACAAAATTTGTTGTTCTCTTGGAGAGCAAGACATCATGTCCTTCTATGATGTGGGCTCTTGTATTTGTTTGCTTTGCACTTTTCACAATAGTCTCTTGGCAGCAATTCCATTATTTCTCCGATTGAATAACGTGGTTCTGGTGTATTAGCATCTGGCAATACTACTGCTGCTTTTTTATTCTGGTCTACTTTTGTGGAAGTGAGCATGTTGATGTCTTTTCATTAGTCGGTGTGGCCTTGTTTTCACTGCACGTTACCTCTTCTGGCTCTGCACGAATAGGTGAGTCTTATTGCTGGGAACTTTTCTTGAAGGTTCAACAATACGTACAAGACAACTAACTCACACCTTATTTGTTTTAAGATTTCGATACGGTAGGCCTTTGCTAAGTTGTCAATACTAAGAAGTATTCCCTCAATGACTTTGTCATCCTACTTCTTGCACTGCTGTTTTGGTACATAAGAATGCACTTTTGAACAACAAATTTCAGTGTTGCTAACATCAGGCTTTTTCTAAAGCCAGTGTTTATATGGTGTCTCATCACACTTTAACTGGAAAGCATGTTTTAAAGATACACTGTTTATGTCACAGCTTCACTACACATGTCTTTGGACATTCTGGCATCAAGAAGCATGCATTTTGCCATTTTGATCAAAGAATGGTTTATCCTTTTTGCGACACCATTTTGTTGTGGTACGTAGGGAACCGTGAACTGGTTAATAACCTGTTTCCTGAAGTAGCACTTCAATTCTTCATTGGTATACTTTTTTCCATTGTCAGTTACAAACATCTTGGGTTTGCGTCCAAATTGATTGGAAACTCGTTACAAAGTCTTTGATGATTCCTGGCATTTCACTTTTCTTGTGGAGAAGTGTTACAATGGATAAATGCAAGAAATCATCAATAAAAGTCAACATGTATCGTTTTCCTCCTAGCATAATGGTTGGCATTGGGCTACACAAATTGCTATGAATCAGCTCAAAAAGTTGTGTTGACTTGCTCATACTCTTAAAAATGAGAGTTGAGCCACTTTATCTTTTGAACATTCTTCACAATTTGGAAGATTTTTACAGTCAATTTTGTCCATACTTATTGCCAACTTATTAATGTACAGCTTACACACAGCTGCAGTCTCTGTGGCACAATGTAGCATGTTTGTTGTTGTCCGGCCGTGCAAAATGCACAATGAAACACGTGATCGTTTGCAGTTCAAGCTGCAAGCAAGATTTGAAAGTTGTACGTTGCAATTGATTTTAAAAACTTTTCTTCCATGATGGTAGTCAAAACGACTGTATTTTCTCTGCTGATGGTACATTATCAAAAAACCACTATGCAACTGTGTTTAGTCATACGGTTCACCAAAAGTAGGCTCCCTTCAAGGGATGAACGTACAATACGTCTGTCACTGTTACGCTCATGGTGTTGGCTGACTTTGCACATCATAGTACGCCCTCACCTATTCCTTCTGTTCTACTTGAATCAAACAATCATCTGTCAAGAAAATTGTCTTTTGTTGGTTGCAATACAGTGTCACTTGTCATATGGCAAGTTGCTCCTGAATCGACATACCAAGTATGTTTGAATTTTTTTTGTTGATGCCACAAACACTGAAGAGATATTGACACTCTTTTGCATTGTTCGGTGTGGTGGCTGAAGTAAACTTTCTTTTCTCTATGTCATCAGATGCAGCTAGTTTTTACCTTAGCATCCCGCTCGATTCGTTCTTAGATTTAGGTGTGGTATGGTTGTCAGATATTTTTAACGTCAACAATCCTATGTCATTAACACTGTTTGTTTTTACACAACGATTATACTCATCAATGAGTTTATCTCTGACACAGTCCAGTTGAATCAGCCTCAGAATGGCCTTCCAAAGCAGTAACCATCATGCCTTTAGACTCTGAAAGACTACACAACCAAGCAGCAACAATATCCTCATCATTAAGGCGTTTTCCCAGTCCTTGTACTTGATTCTCAATCCCCAACATGGTTGACTGCTCATGGTTATCACATGAGCAGTCATAGTTCCAGAAGTAAATCGCATAGAGTAAAGTTTGCGAATATGATAGAGCTTACTGCACATAGATGAACGTTTTATGTACAGTTTGGGGTTTTTGCCACATTTTATGTGACGAATTAGTGTAGTAAGGTGAACAAGCTGGCAGTCTTCAACGATGATTCTGATTACAGCTACAGCTTTATTTTCATGTCTAACCCAGTCTGCAGGCAAACCAGCCTGTGCGGGTTTTGAAATATTTAGGTTCTCCCACACACCATCTCTCACGAGCATCATCTGCATGTTGAACTTCTACAGCTGATAGTTTGAATCATTCTGCTGGCAATGGTGATTTTCTTCTGCGTTCCAATATCTGTCATTCTGTTAGCTGGTTTCTACTTTGTTATAATTAAACAATTAAAAAACAGACTTCAAACATTGCACAGAAAAGTATAAAATAATCTTATTTCTAATACAATTAATTACGGTGGTATGTTACTCAATTTCACTACAAATTAGTTTTGATGTTATTTAATTTTATTAAATTATATTATATTGATATGAGTTTTTAAGACATGTACATTTGAAGTTGGTGCAATGCATATTGCTCATTTACGTTTGTATGCATATGTGTTGCGTCGACTTCAAATGTACACGTCTTAAAAACTCATCAATATGTTATAATATTAAGTAACTTCAAAACTAATTTGTAGTAGAATTGAGTAACATATACTATAATTAATTATATTAGAAATTAAATTATTATATATTTTTCTGTGCACTGATTGAAATCGAATGTTTAATTGTTTAATTATTTATTTATTTTTTCTTTAGACGGCTATCACTACTGTATTAGAAACCTTTGAGAGCATGACAACATGATATCTTGACAACAGTTAAATAACTACGAATACTACTAATTATATACTACAGTGTATCAAAGTTTTTTTCAAATTGTCAAAAGATGATTCCATCCTAAAAAATGAATGAAACTGCAATTGCCCAACTTTTGAGATATCACTGAAATTAGTAGATTGTGAACACTGGCTTCAGCAATCAAGTAAATCGTCATCTAGCTCACTTTGTGACTAAATTGTTTAATGACAGTGTTCAGATGAGTCTGAAGAAAATTCATAACAGTTATGCATGTTGCGATTATGAGGCCTTATTTTGCCATTGGCGTTTAAAATTTTTGTGGGGCCACCGGACAGTAACTTCAAGCCGACGCCCAATGATTAACACTAACAGGACCACCAGTTCTGTAGTAATCAATGTACAAACATCACAACAGTTATATCTTTATTATGGCACCCCCTTTGGCATAGTCGTTTTAATTGGGACAACCTGTGAGCAATTTCAAGTTGATACCCAAAGTTTAGACCCAATCAAATAAGCTATTTCTGAGTGAAGGATGTACATAAAAAATACATATGTGTTGAATAACTTCCTCCCTTTTGAAGTTGATTTAAAAAGGCAAGTGATTAATGATGAATAAAAAAGGAATGTGTATGGAACAACAAAAAGGAATAAGGTTACAAACAAAAAACTAAAACAAAACATTGCCACACAGTGACAGCACACAAAATGCGAATCAGAAACTAATGTGGGAAGTGTTCACAGTTTCTATATATAGTTCACTAAATGCCAACAGATGCAAACTTCTCTAATGTTGAAGGCAGAAGACATTTTCTGCTCTTATAATAGTTTAAAAAGCCATGCTGGACAGATAATTGAATGTTGTATGCCAAACGTACAGTACAGCTGCAAGTACTGTGCTTCACAACACAAAGTAAAAACGTCTTAGGCCAATAAAGTTATGCTAGGATCTTTCTCTGTACATCTTGTCATCAGTGGTGTAGTTAGGGTTTGAAGTTGAGGAAAGCAAATGCTTAAAAAGGCACAACTCTCTTCAATAATTATTCGGTCATTATAGATTAATTAAATGTATCAATATTTTTACAATTGAAGGGTTTAGAGCAGCACAATGGTAAGCCACACTATTTCAAAAAATGACATTACATCAAACTTCCTCACTATAATTTCTAGCTTGTTAGTTACTTTACCACTTCCTGGATTTTCCAGAAAATAGCAGTATAATGTATGGAACTCTATGCAGTTTCTCACCAGAAAAACGACTCTTCAGTACAATTTTAAAAATGTGGCTTACCATTATGCTGCCCAAAGCCCTTCAATTTTTAAAAGAAATTAAAACCCATATACAGATTGCATATTTGTTTTTTAATATTCATACTTTTTTTTGTAAATAAATACGGTGTTTTGTGAATTTAGGTGACTAAAAAAATTCCTGATACTAAACATTAATATAATATCACAACTTTGGTTTATGAACATTGAGATTATCAACTATTTAATTTTTAAGTCATGTTTTATTGCAAAACAGTTAAATAACATTCTCATTAGGTATATTAATTAATTTCACATACGTAACAAATACATAAATGATCTCTTTACCTCCTCTTTCGCATCCAAGTAAAAATGTTTTGTTAAATTCCACACATACAATTGGACATATTCTGCCAATCTTTGATGGCCGATACCTCACGAATCGCATAATCGTCACTGAAATTAGTTAAAATTTTGTATTAAGGTCCAAAGAATTGTCTTCATGTCAGCTGCAATCGTCTTCTGGGATGGAATGTGTTCAAAGTCCAAAGGCCATTTCAGTAATAATATAACCTTGATCTATAAAAATATTATATTTTACAAACCCTGTTATTGTTATAATTGGTAATTGAAGAGTTGTCTAAAAGAACGTTGTAAGGAACAAAAAATAGAGATTACTATGAAAAAATGTTCCTCATACATTGGTTTAGCTAGTGATGCCATTACCAGGTAGAAAATAACACTGCATTCCTGTAAAACTGACAATAAAAATATTGCATTCATGATGAACACTTTCCCGACAACAATTAAAAGCTTGCCCGGAATAACGTTGTATGTTACAAAAATTCAATATTGAGATTATTATGGAAAATGTGCCTCATATATGGGGCTGGCTAGTACTGCCAATAAACAAACTCAAACCCACCTAAAACATACATATATCACTTTGAAATTGCTCTCCTAATATGTGACAATCAATGTGTTGCTGAATACTTCTTTTACCATTTACTCATTCGCACTGTTCGCAGCGATAAGCAGGATAACTATGCAAATGATCGATGACGCTGAGGGTCGGGTAGCGATCTTGTCCGTCGCACGTGATGTGCTTTTTATCTTCACCGTGGCATGCTTTCTGGTGGTGGCGAAACTACTATGAATTGCTACATATTACATTATTTTGGGGAAGCCTTCAATTTTTATTCGAAATTATGATTGCAATTTACGTGAAACTGATATTTTGTCCCTTGCAACGTTCTTCTGGCCAACCTTTAAATTAAAAAATGCAAATAACACAACACATGTAGCTTGCAAATGCATACAAAAGCTACGATAAAAATATTAATATGGCAAAAAAAATAAAAATTATAATAATATAACGTAATATAATATGAACCATAACATAAACAATAGTCACATAATCTTCTATATAGATTTTAGTGGAATCCGATTATTATAATCATTGATAATGTTATCAGACTGTTATTGTTATCATAATCAGTCAGTCCCAAAATTGTTTTCACAGAATTAGTGGTTTTTGGAGTGAGGAGTAAGGAGTGGACTCTCAGTGAATGTGTGTGATACTAAAACTGAAACTTGTTTAATTAGTAAATTATACTTAGGCTATACATATGCTAAAAAATTAATCATACTTTGTCAGGTGGCACAACCTACAGTTTAATTCACAATTGTTCATTATTCATAACACTTTCCCTCAATGAGGTTATAATTTAATGTAAACCCATTGTCTTCGTGTGAATGTTCCACTAATTTCTTTGTTAGCCCATCAGCCAAGTTTTTATTTGATGGGATCACACCTTGATTGAAACGTTCATAATCATTAGCAAGTCAGCTAATGTCATTCCAATTTTTTCCAAAAACATAGCGCTTCCTGTCTTGTCACTTGCCCAATTTGCATCAGTGTAGTAGGTCAGCTTGTTTATGTTTCCCATAGGTTAGTAAAGTTGCTTTATATGTTTAATTTTTTGTAGGTATTTTAAGATATTTGTCACTCCGTTACAATGTTCTTCACTTGGATTGTTTTTGAAACTCATGTATGCAACAGCATATGCTAGATCTGGTCGAGTATGAACAGCAAGATATAAGAGATCTCCAATTGCACCGCGATATTTTTCTTGGCAGTTCACATCTACCTCAGTACTGTTAATAGTGTATTGTACATGTTACATACACCTATATCCAGCGAGATGTTTGCTTCTCAGGATCTCTTCAATGTAAATCACTTGGTCCAATAAGGTACCTTCATTTCTCTGTTCTACATGAATCAACAAGAAATCACTCGCCTCACTCAAGTCCTGATTTCAAACACCTTCTTCATTTTGTTTTTGAAAACTCTTGCAGTTTTATTATGTTTGAAATTAGCAGCAGATCATCTACATAGTCTCCAACAATGATTCCAATGCATATGTTGAAACAAACAAAGGGTTCGGCAATTTGTTCTTGTTAAGTCTGTTGATTTCAGAAATTCATCCAAGCACTTGTTCCAATCCCTTCCAGATCAGTAAGTCCATAAATTGACTTCTCACACAACCAGAAACAGTTTCCCTGGTTTATCACTTTTTTCTGGCTGCTCTTTGATGTTTGCATTCAGATATGCTGCCATCACATTGATGTGATGAACTTACCATGATGATTCCATTGCAATGGCAATCAAGAAGCGCACGGTCTTCAATTTGATGACTGGTGAGAACGTCTCATCGTAGTTAACTTCTTAAGACTGATTGAAGCCTATGGCTACAAGTCGGGCTTTAATTCGGACAACCCTCTTTATACTTTTTTCAAAAAATCTATTTGGATACAATAACAACAACACGTGTTGGTTGCGGTATCAGATCTATGTATTCTTACGTTGTTAATTATCCAGCTCTTCATCCATGGCTCCATGCCAAATTGGAGCATCAATGCATGACAATGATTCCTGCACGTTTTTAGGGTCCTCGTCCAAAGCTGATATTGTGCATGATGCATTGCATTTTATAATCATGGCTGCGTTATCAATGACCATTTTCATACAGGGTGTTTCAGTCAATTACTCTGTTTTAATTTATTCTTGTGATTTAACAAATGAACATGGAATGCTGCTGGTGGAAGCATCATTTAGATCGTATTTCAAGATTTATTTTGATAATTTGCATCTGATAATACTGGTAGAAATTTAACAAAACAATAAGGCACTGCTGCTAAAAAAGGAATAAAAAACATGAGTTGTGTAATAGTATTTAAATACGAAATCTCTGATTACTGTTCAAACAATGTTTATAAAAAGGTTTAAGTGTGTAGATGCTTTAGATAACATGGCAATCAGAAAATTTGTCAATCAATTCTGTGCTTAGAAAAGCTCTTCAAACGCAAGCAGCAAAAAATCAGATTTGCTGACTCGTTAACAGACATGTTGAAACGTGTGTTCCAAAACTTTAAATTATGTCTACGAAAAGTTTTGAATGTGCAGAAATTCCACATCAAGCATATCATACAAGAGTTCACCAGGGGATGAAACTTCAAATACACTTTGCATTGATTGCATGCAGTGATTCTATGGTTATATGTGTATATTCATTTGTTAAGTCAAGTAATAAATTGGAACGGGGATAGGGAGTAATTGACTAAAACACTGTATATTCACAACCATTGTCACTGTGAAGTGAGACTACTTTTTTACTATGAAAGTTCTCAATTTCTTCAACACATTGTTTGAAGCACTCCAAAATGTTAGACTTGCACTACATCAAATTCACTGTTATGTGGCAGAAAAAATTATCAATTAAAGTAATGATAAAACAACATCCACTTTTTGATGTTAGTATAATGGGTCCAACAACAACTGAATGTATAAGCTGCAAACACTTGACGATTTTGAAGTTCTTGATTGAAAAGTTAACGTTTTTATCTTTCCTTGGAGACATATCTCACATTTTTCATATCTCATATCTTTTGAAATTGAGAATTCACACATTTTGTTGAAGTGTTGCAAAGCATTTATATGAATATGAGCCAAAAACTGATGCCATAGTTTCTTAATCAGGGGTGGAGCTCACCCTCTGATCAAGGGGAGAAACCAGTTTCAAAGAGGGGAGCAAAACACTATTTGTTATTGAAAACAACACTATTTAACAAAAAAATTATTAAAAATTGTCGGACCCATTTGGAGGTGGCTGTAGTTGTGAAGTGGGATTTCCTCGTTGGCTAGTAGAGACAACAGATTCTTGAACGCTGTTCGAATGAAAGTAGTGTTGGACACAGGCTCAAAGATTCAAGACGTTTAACGAACATGAAATGAATGTGTTTATTGTT